>CAKAIZ010000279.1:73370-119309 GCA_916610145.1 Eristalis arbustorum | reverse complement strand
TATATATAAAAATATAAGATCAAAAACGTTCATAGTAGTTCAGGAAATGCGGGTTTAAGCGCAGTATATATATAAAAATAGCAGTATAATATAAGAATATTGAGAAAATAATCAGATTTTCCATGAAAAAGTAGGTAAAAGAGCAGAAAAAGTTATATGAAAAGAAGAAACTAGTAAAAATCACAGGAAAAAGTTGGTTAAAGATGAAAAACTTTCATAGTAGTTCAGGAATGCGGGTTTAGCGCAGTATATATATATATATATATATATATAATATAAAAATATTGAGAAAATAATCAGATTTTCCATGAAAAAAGTATGTAAAAGAGCAGAAGAAGTTATATGAAAAGAAGAAACTAGTAAAAATTACAGGAAAAAGTCGGTTAAAGATCAAAAACGTTCATAGTAGTTCAGGAAATGCGGGTTTAAGCGCAGTATATATATAAAAATAGCAGTATAATATAAGAATATTGAGAAAATAATCAGATTTTCCATGAAAAAGTAGGTAAAAGAGCAGAAAAAGTTATATGAAAAGAAGAAACTAGTAAAAATCACAGGAAAAAGTTGGTTAAAGATGAAAAACTTTCATAGTAGTTCAGGAATGCGGGTTTAGCGCAGTATATATATATATATATAATATAAGAATATTGAGAAAATAATCAGATTTTCCATGAAAAAGTAGGTAAAAGAGCAGAAAAAGTTATATGAAAAGAAGAAACTAGTAAAAATCACAGGAAAAAGTCGGTTAAAGATCAAAAACTTTCATAGTAGTTCAGGAAATGCGGAAATGCGGAAAAGAAGAAACTAGTAAAAATTACAGGAAAAAGTCGGTTAAAGATCAAAAACGTTCATAGTAGTTCAGGAAATGCGGGTTTAAGCGCAGTATATATATAAAAATAGCAGTATAATATAAAAATATTGAGAAAATAATCAGATTTTTCCATGAAAAAAGTAGGTATAAAAAGCAGAAACCAGTTATATGAAAAGAAGAAACTAGTAAAAATCACAGGAAAAATTTGGTTAAAGATCAAAAACTTTCATAGTAGTTCAGGAAATGCGGGTTTCAGCGCAGTATGTATATATATATATACATATAATATAAAAATATTGAGAAAATAATCAGATTTTCCATGAAAAAAGTAGGTAAAAGAGCAGAAAAAGTTATATGAAAAGAAGAAACTAGTCAAAATCACAGGAAAAAAGTCGGCTAAAGATCAAAAACTTTCATAGTAGTTCAGGAAATGCGGGTTTCAGCGCAGTATAATATATATATATAAAATATAAAAATATTGAGAAAATAATCAGATTTTCCATGAAAAAAGTATGTAAAAAGAGCAGAAGAAATTATATGAAAAGAAGAAACTAGTAAAAATCACAGGAAAAGGTTGGTTAAAGATCAAAACTTTCATAGTAGTTCAGGAAATGCGGGTTTCAGCGCAGTATATACATAAAAATAGCAGTATAATATACAAATATTGAGAAAATAATCAGATTTTCCATGAAAAAAGTAGGTAAAAGAGCAGAAAAAGTTATATGAAAAGAAGAAACTAGTCAAAATCACAGGAAAAAGTCGGCTAAAGATCAAAAACTTTCATAGTAGTTCAGGAAATGCGGGTTTCAGCGCAGTATATATATATATATAAAATATAAAAATATTGAGAAAATAATCAGATTTTCATGAAAAAAGTATGTAAAAGAGCAGAAGAAATTATATGAAAAGAAGAACTAGTAAAAATCACAGGAAAAGGTTGGTTAAAGATCAAAAAACTTTCATAGTAGTTCAGGAAATGCGGGTTTCAGCGCAGTATATACATAAAAATAGCAGTATAATATACAAATATTGAGAAAATAATCAGATTTTCCATGAAAAAAGTAGGTAAAAGAGCAGAAAAAGTTATATGAAAAGAAGAAACTAGTAAAAATCACAGGAAAAGGTTGGTTAAAGATCAAAAACTTTCATAGTAGTTCAGGAAATGCGGGTTTCAGCGCAGTATATACATAAAAAATAGCAGTATAATATACAAATATTGAGAAAATAATCAGATTTTCCATGAAAAAAGTAGGTAAAAGAGCAGAAAAAGTTATATGAAAAGAAGAACTAGTAAAAATCGCAGGAAAAAGTCGGTTAAAGATCAAAAAACGTTCATAGTAGTTCAGGAAATGCGGGTTTAAGCCCACTATATATATAAAAATAGCAGTATAATATAAAAATATTGAGAAAATAATCAGATTTTCCATGAAAAACGTAGGTAAAAGAGCAGAAAAAATTATATGAAAAGAAGAAACTTGTAAAAATCACAGGAAAAAGTCGGTTAAAGATCAAAAACTTTCATAGTAGTTCAGGAAATGCGGGTTTCAGCGCAGCATATATATATATATATATATATATAATATAAAAATATTGAGAAAATAATCAGATTTTCCATGAAAAAAAGTAGGTAAAAGAGCAGAAAAAATTATATGAAAAGAAGAAACTTGTAAAAATCACAGGAAAAAAGTCGGTTAAAGATCAAAAACTTTCATAGTAGTTCAGGAAATGCGGGTTTCAGCGCAGCATATATATATATATATATATATAATATAAAATATGAGAAAATAATCAGATTTTCCATGAAAAAAGTAGGTAAAAGAGCAGAAAAAGTTATATGAAAAGAAGAAACTAGTAAAAATCACAGGAAAAAGTCGGTTAAAGATCAAAAACGTTCATAGTAGTTCAGGAAATGCGGGGATAAGCGCAGTATATATATAAAAATAGCAGTATAATATAAAAATATTGAGAAAATAATCAGATTTTCCATGAAAAAAGTAGGTAAAAGAGCAGAAAAAGTTATATGAAAAGAAGAAACTAGTAAAAATCACAGGAAAAAGTTGGTTAAATATGAAAAACTTTCATAGTAGTTCAGGAAATGCGGGTTTAGCGCAGTATGTATGTATATATATAATATACAAATATTGAGAAAATAATCAGATTTTGCATGAAAAAAGTAGGTAAAAGAGCAGAAAAAAGTTATATGAAAAGAAGAAGCTAGTAAAAATCACAGGAAAAAGTCGGTTAAAGGTCAAAAACTTTCATAGTAGTTCACAAAATGCGGGTTTCAGCGCAGTATGTATCTATATATAATATAAAAATATTGAGAAAATAATCAGATTTTCCATGAAAAAAGTAGGTAAAAGAGCAGAAAAAGTTATATGAAAAGAAGAAAACTAGTAAAAATCACAGGAAAAAGTCGGTTAAAGATCAAAAACTTTCATAGTAGTTCAGGAAATGCGGGTTTCAGCGCAGTATATATATATATATATATATATAATATAAAAATATTGAGAAAATAATCAGAATTTCCATGAAAAAAGTAGGTAAAAGAGCAGAAAAAGTTATACGAAAAGAAGAAACTAGTAAAAATCACAGGAAAAGTCGGTTAAAGATCAAAAACTTTCATAGTAGTTCAGGAAATGCGGGTTTAAGCGCAGTATATATATAAAAATAGTAGTATAATATAAAAATATTGAGAAAATAATCAGATTTTTCCTTGAAAAAAGTAGGTATAAAAGCAGAAAAGTTACATAAAAAGAAGAAACTAGTAAAAATCACGGGAAAAAGTTGGTTAAAGATCAAAAACTTTCATAGTAGAATATTGAGAAAATAATCAGATTTTCCATGAAAAAAGTAGGTAAAAGAGCAGAAAAAGTTATATGAAAAGAAGAAACTAGTAAAAATCACAGGAAAAAGTTGGTTAAAGATGAAAAACTTTCATAGTAGTTCAGGAAATGCGGGTTTAGCGCAGTATATATATATATATATATACTAATATCAAAAATATTGAGAAAATAATCAGATTTTCCATGAAAAAAGTAGGTAAAAGAGCAGAAAAAGTTATATGAAAAAAAGAAACTAGTAAAAATCACAGGAAAAAGTTGGTTTAAAGATGAAAAAACTTTCATAGTAGTTTCAGGAAATGCGGGTTTGAGCGCAGTATATATATATATATATAATAGAAAAAATATTAAGAAAATAATCAGATTTTCCATGAAAAAAGTAGGTAAAAAGAGCAGAAAAAGTTATATGAAATAAAAAGAAACTAGTAAAAATCACAGGAAAAAGTCGGTTAAAGATCAAAAACGTTCATATAGTAGTTCAGGAAATGCGGTTTCAGCGCAGTATGTATATATATAAATAATATAAAAATATTGAGAAAATAATCAGATTTTCCATGAAAAAAGTAGGGTAAAAGAGCAGAAAAAGTTATATGAAAAGAAGAAACTAGTAAAAATCACAGGAAGAAGAAGGTTAAAGATCAAAAACTTTCATAGTAGTTCAGGAAATGCGGGTTTCAGCGCAGTATATATACACAAATAGCAGTATAATATAAAAATATTGAGAAAATAATCAGATTTTCCATGAAAAAAGTAGGTAAAAGAGCAGAAAAAGTTATATGAAAAGAAGAAACTAAAAAAAAATCACAGGAAAAAGTTGGTTAAAGATCAAAAGCTTTCTTTATAAAAATAGAAGTATAATATAAAAATATTGAGAAAATAATCAGATTTTCCATGAAAAAAGTAGGTAAAAGGGCAGAAGAAGTTATATGAAAAGAAGAAACTAGTAAAAATCACAGGAAAAAGTTGGTTAAAGATCAAAAACGTTCATAGTAGTTCAGGAAATGCGGGTATAAGCGCAGTATATATATAAAATTAGCAGTATAATATAAAAATATTGAGAAAATAATCAGATTTTCCATGAAAAAAGTAGGTAAAAGAGCAGAAAAAGTTATATGAAAAGAAGAAACTAGGTAAAATCACAGGAAAAAGTTGGTTAAAGCTGAAAAACTTTCATAGTAGTTCAGGAAATGCGGGTTTGAGCGCAGTATATATATATATAATAGAAAAATATTGAGAAAATAATCAGATTTTCCATGAAAAAAGTAGGTAAAAGAGCAGAAAAAGTTATATGAAAAAAAGAAACTAGTAAAAATCACAGGAAAAAAGTCGGTTAAAGATCAAAAACGTTCATAGTAGTTCAGGAAATGCGGGTTTCAGCGCAGTATGTATATATGTAAATAATATAAAAATATTGAGAAAATAATCAGATTTTCCATGAAAAAAGTAGGTAAAAGAGCAGAAAAAGTTATATGAAAAGAAGAAACTAGTAAAAATCACAGGAAGAAGAAGGTTAAAGATCAAAAACTTTCATAGTTGTTCAGGAAATGCGGGTTTCAGCGCAGTATATATATACAAATAGCAGTATAATATAAAAATATTGAGAAAATAATCAGATTTTCCATGAAAAAAGTAGGTAAAAGAGCGGAAAAAGTTATATGAAAAGAAGAAACTAGTAAAAATCACAGGAAAAAGTCGGTTAAAGATCAAAAGCTTTCATAGTAGTTCAGGAAATGCGGGTTTCAGCGCGGTATATTTATAAAAATAGAAGTATAATATAAAAATATTGAGAAAATAATCAGATTTTCCATGAAAAAAGTAGGTAAAAGGGCAGAAGAAGTTATATGAAAAGAAGAAACTAGTAAAAATCACAGGAAAAAGTTGGTTAAAGATCAAAAACGTTCATAGCAGTTCAGGAAATGCGGGTTTAAGCGCAGTATATATATAAAATTTGTAGTATAATATAAAAATATTGAGAAAATAATCAGATTTTCCATGAAAAAAGTAGATAAGAAGAGCAGAAAAAGTTATATGAAAAGAAGAAACTAGTAAAAATCACAGGAAAAATTTGGTTAAAGATGAAAAACTTTCATAGTAGTTCAGGAAATGCGGGTTTGAGCGCAGTATATATATATATAATAGAAAAATATTGAGAAAATAATCAGATTTTCCATGAAAAAAGTAGGTAAAGAGCAGAAAAAAGTTATATGAAAAGAAAAAACTAGTAAAAATCACAGGAAAAAGTCGGTTAAAGATCAAAAACGTTCATAGTAGTTCAGGAAATGCGGGTTTCAGCGCAGTATGTATATATATATATAATATAAAAATATGAGAAAATAATCAGACTTTCCATGAAAAAAGTAGGTAAAAGAGCAGAAAAAGTTATATGAAAAGAAGAAACATAGTAAAAATCACAGGAAGAAGAAGGTTAAAGATCAAAAACTTTCATAGTAGTTCAGGAAATGCGGGTTTCAGCGCAGTATATATATACAAATAGCAGTATAATACAAAAATATTGAGAAAATAATCAGATTTTCCATGAAAAAAGTAGGTAAAAGAGCAGAAAAAGTTATATGAAAAGAAGAAACTAGAAAAAATCACAGGAAAAAGTTGGTTAAAGATCAAAAGCTTTCATAGTAGTTCAGGAAATGCGGGTTTCAGCGCGGTATATATATAAAAATAGAAGTATAATATAAAAATATTGAGAAAATAATCAGATTTTCCATGAAAAAAGTAAGTAGGAAGGGCAGAAAAAGTTATATGAAAAGAAGAAACTAGTAAAAATCACAGGAAAAAGTTGGTTAAAGATCAAAAACGTTCATAGTAGTTCAGGAAATGCGGGTTTAAGCGCAGTATATATATAAAATTAGCAGTATAATATAAAAATATTGAGAAAATAATCAGATTTTCCATGAAAAAGTAGGTAAAAGAGCAGAAAAAGTTATATGAAAAGAAGAAACTAGTAAAAATCACAGGAAAAAGTTGGTTAAAGATCAAAAACTTTCATAGTAGTTCAGGAAAATGCGGGTTTCAGCGCAGTATATATATATATATATAATATAAAAATATTGATAAAATAATCAGATTTTCCATGAAAAAAGTAGGTAAAAAAGCAGAAAAAGTTATATGAAAAAAAAACTAGTAAAAATCACAGGAAAAAAGTCGGGTTAAAGATCAAAAACGTTCATAGTAGTTCAGGAAATGCGGGTTTAAGCGCAGTATATATATAAAATTAGCAGTATAATATAAAAATATTGAGAAAATAATCAGATTTTCCATGAAAAAAGTAGGTAAAAGAGCAGAAAAAGTTATATGAAAAGAAGAAACTAGTAAAAATCACAGGAAAAAGTTGGTTAAAGATCAAAAACTTTCATAGTAGTTCAGGAAATGCGAGTTTAGCGCAGTATATATACATATATATATATATATATAATATAAAAATATTGAGAAAATAATCAGATTTTCCAATGGAAAAAAGTAGGTAAAAGAGCAGAAAAAGTTATATGAAAAGAAGAAACTAGTAAAAATCACAGGAAAAAGTCGGTTAAAGATCAAAAACGTTCAAAGTAGTTCAGGAAATGCGGGTTTAAGCGCAGTATATATATAAAAATAGCAGTATAATATAAAAATATTGAGAAAATAATCAGATTTTCCATGAAAAAAGTAGGTAAAAGGCAGAAAAAGTTATATGAAAAGAAGAAACTAGTAAAAATCACAGGAAAAAGTTGGTTAAAGATCAAAAACTTTCATAGTAGTTCAGGAATTGCGCGTTTAAGCGCAGTATATATATAAAAATAGCAGTATAATATAAAAATATTGAGCAAATAATCAGATTTTCCATGAAAAAAGTAGGTAAAAGAGCAGAAAAAGTTATATGAAAAAAAGAAACTAGTAAAAATCACAGGAAAAAGTTGGTTAAAGATGAAAAAACTTTCATAGTAGTTCAGGAAATGCGGGTTTGAGCGCAGTATATATATATATAATAGAAAAATATTGAGAAAATAATCAGATTTTCCATGAAAAAAGTAGGTAAAAGAGCAGAAAAAGTTATATGAAAAGAAGAAACTAGTAAAAATCACAGGAAAAAGTCGGTTAAAGATCAAAAACGTTCATAGTAGTTCAGGAAATGCGGGTTTCAGCGCAGTATGTATATATAATAATAATATAAAAATATTGAGAAAATAATCAGATTTTCCATGAAAAAAGTAGGTAAAAGAGCAGAAAAAGTTATATGAAAAAAAGAAACTAGTAAAAATCACAGGAAAAAGTTGGTTTAAGATGAAAAACTTTCATAGTAGTTCAGGAAATGCGGGTTTGAGCGCAGTTATATATATATATATATATAATAGAAAAATATTGAGAAAATAATCAGATTTTCCATGAAAAAAGTAGGTAAAAGAGCAGAAAAAGTTATATGAAATAAAAAGAAACTAGTAAGAATCACAGGAAAAAGTCGGTTAAAGATCAAAAACGTTCATAGTAGTTCAGGAAATGCGGGTTTCAGCGCAGTATGTATATATATAAATAATATAAAATATTGAGAAAATAATCAGATTTTCCATGAAAAAAGTAGGTAAAAGAGCAGAAAAAGTTATATGAAAAGAAGAAACTAGTAAAAATCACAGGAAGAAGAAGGTTAAAGATCAAAAACTTTCATAGTAGTTCAGGAAATGCGGGTTTCAGCGCAGTATATATATACAAATAGCAGTATAATATAAAAATATTGAGAAAATAATCAGATTTTCCATGAAAAAAGTAGGTAAAAGAGCAGAAAAAGTTATATGAAAAGAAGAAACTAAAAAAAATCACTGGAAAAAGTTAGTTAAAGATCAAAAGCTTTCATTGTAGTTCAGGAAATGCGGGTTTCAGAGCGGTATATTTATAAAAATAGAAGTATAATATAAAAATATTGAGAAAATAATCAGATTTTCCATGAAAAAAGTAGGTAAAAGGGCAGAAAAGTTATATGAAAAGAAGAAACTAGTTAAAAATCACAGGAAAAAGTTGGTTAAAGATCAAAAACGTTCATAGTAGTTCAGGAAATGCGGGTTTAAGCGCAGTATATATATAAAATTAGCAGTATAATATAAAAATATTGAGAAAATAATCAGATTTTCCATGAAAAAAGTAGGTAAAAGAGCAGAAAAAGTTATATGAAAAGAAGAAACTAGTAAAAATCACAGGAAAAAGTTGGTTAAGAAGATGAAATATCTTTCATAGTAGTTCAGGAAATGCGGGTTTGAGCGCAGTATATATATATATAATAGAAAAATATTGAGAAAATAATCAGATTTTCCATGAAAAAAGTAGGTAAAAGAGCAGAAAAAGTTATATGAAAAGAAGAAACTAGAAAAAATCACAGGAAAAAGTTGGTTAAAGATCAAAAGCTTTCATAGTAGTTCAGGAAATGCGGGTTTCAGCGCGGTATATATATGAAAATAGAAGTATAATATAAAAATATTGAGAAAATAATCAGATTTTCCATGAAAAAAGTAGGTAAAAGGGCAGAAAAAGTTATATGAAAAGAAGAAACTAGTAAAAATCACAGGAAAAAGTTGGTTAAAGATCAAAAACGTTCATAGTAGTTCAGGAAATGCGGGTTTAAGCGCAGTATATATATAAAATTAGCAGTATAATATAAAAATATTGAGAAAATAATCAGATTTTCCATGAAAAAAGTAGGTAAAAGAGCAGAAAAAGTTATATGAAAAGAAGAAACTAGTAAAAATCACAGGAAAAAGTTGGTTAAAGATCAAAAACTTTCATAGTAGTTCAGGAAATGCGGGTTTCAGCGCAGTATATATATATATATATAATATAAAAATATTGATAAAATAATCAGATTTTCCATGAAAAAAAGTAGGTAAAAAAGCAGAAAAAGTTATATGAAAAAAAACTAGTAAAAATCACAGGAAAAAGTCGGTTAAAGATCAAAAACGTTCATAGTAGTTCAGGAAATGCGGGTTTAAGCGCAGTATATATACAAAATTAGCAGTATAATATAAAAATATTGAGAAAATAATCAGATTTTCCATGAAAAAAAGTAGGTAAAAGAGCAGAAAAAGTTATATGAAAAGAAGAAACTAGTAAAAATCACAGGAAAAAGTTGGTTAAAGATCAAAAACTTTCATAGTAGTTCAGGAAATGCGAGTTTAGCGCAGTATATATACATATATATATATATATATAATATAAAAATATTGAGAAAATAATCAGATTTTCCATGAAAAAAGTAGGTAAAAGGGCAGAAAAAGTTATATGAAAAGAAGAAACTAGTAAAAATCACAGGAAAAAGTTGGTTAAAGATCAAAAACGTTCATAGTAGTTCAGGAAATGCGGGTTTAAGCGCAGTATATATATAAAATAAGCAGTATAATATAAAAATATTGAGAAAATAATCAGATTTTCCATGAAAAAAGTAGGTAAAAGAGCAGAAAAAGTTATATGAAAAGAAGAAACTAGTAAAAATCACAGGAAAAAGTTGGTTAACGATGAAAAACTTTCATAGTAGTTCAGGAATTGCGCGTTTAAGCGCAGTATATATATAAAAATAGCAGTATAATATAAAAATATTGAGCAAATAATCTGATTTTCCATGAAAAAAGTAGGTAAAAGAGCAGAAAAAGTTATATGAAAAAAAGAAACTAGTAAAAATCACAGGAAAAAGTTGGTTAAAGATGAAAAACTTTCATAGTAGTTCAGGAAATGCGGGTTTGAGCGCAGTATATATATATATATATATAATAGAAAAATATTGAGAAAATAATCAGATTTTCCATGAAAAAAGTAGGTAAAAGAGCAGAAAAAGTTATATGAAAAGAAGAAACTAGTAAAAATCACAGGAAAAAGTCGGTTAAAGATCAAAAACGTTCATAGTAGTTCAGGAAATGCGGGTTTCAGCGCAGTATGTATATATATAAATAATATAAAAATATTGAGAAAATAATCAGATTTTCCATGAAAAAAGTAGGTAAAAGAGCAGAAAAAGTTATATGAAAAAAAGAAACTAGTAAAAATCACAGGAAAAAGTTGGTTAAAGATGAAAAACTTTCATAGTAGTTCAGGAAATGCGGGTTTGAGCGCAGTATATATATATATATATAATAGAAAAATATTGAGAAAATAATCAGATTTTCCATGAAAAAAGTAGGTGAAAGAGCAGAAAAAGTTATATGAAATAAAAAGAAACTAGTAAAAATCACAGGAAAAAGTCGGTTAAAGATCAAAAACGTTCATAGTAGTTCAGGAAATGCGGGTTTCAGCGCAGTATGTATATATATAAATAATATAAAAATATTGAGAAAATAATCAGATTTTCCATGAAAAAAGTAGGTAAAAGAGCAGAAAAAGTTATATGAAAAGAAGAAACTAGTAAAAATCACAGGAAGAAGAAGGTTAAAGATCAAAAACTTTCATAGTAGTTCAGGAAATGCGGGTTTCAGCGCAGTATATATATACAAATAGCAGTATTATATAAAAATATTGAGAAAATAATCAGATTTTCCATGAAAAAAGTAGGTAAAAGAGCAGAAAAAGTTATATGAAAAGAAGAAACTAAAAAAAATCACAGGAAAAAGTAAGTTAAAGATCAAAAGCTTTCATTGTAGTTCAGGAAATGCGGGTTTCAGAGCGGTATATTTATAAAAATAGAAGTATAATATGAAAATATTGAGAAAATAATCAGATTTTCCATGAAAAAAGTAGGTAAAAGGGCAGAAAAAGTTATATGAAAAGAAGAAACTAGTAAAAATCACAGGAAAAAGTTGGTTAAAGATCAAAAACGTTCATAGTAGTTCAGGAAATGCGGGTTTAAGCGCAGTATATATATAAAATTAGCAGTATAATATAAAAATATTGAGAAAATAATCAGATTTTCCATGAAAAAAGTAGGTAAAAGAGCAGAAAAAGTTATATGAAAAGAAGAAACTAGTAAAAATCACAGGAAAAAGCTGGTTAAAGATGAAAAACTTTCATAGTAGTTCAGGAAATGCGGGTTTGAGCGCAGTATATATATATATAATAGAAAAATATTGAGAAAATAATCAGATTTTCCATGAAAAAAGTAGGTAAAAGAGCAGAAAAAGTTATATGAAAAGAAGAAACTAGTAAAAATCACAGGAAAAAGTCGGTTAAAGATCAAAAACGTTCATAGTAGTTCAGGAAATGTGGGTTTCAGCGCAGTATGTATATATATAAATAATATAAAAATATTGAGAAAATAATCAGACTTTCCATGAAAAAGTAGGTAAAAGAGCAGAAAAAGTTATATGAAAAGAAGAAACTAGTAAAAATCACAGGAAGAAGAAGGTTAAAGATCAAAAACTTTCATAGTAGTTCAGGAAATGCGGGTTTCAGCGCGGTATATATATAAAAATAGAAGTATAATATAAAAATATTGAGAAAATAATCAGATTTTCCATGAAAAAAGTAGGTAAAAGAGCAGAAAAAGTTATATGAAAAGAAGAAACTAGTAAAAATCACAGGAAAAAGTCGGTTAAAGATCAAAAACGTTCATAGTAGTTCAGGAAATGCGGGTTTAAGCGCAGTATATATATAAAAATAGCAGTATAATATAAAAATATTGAGCAAATAATCAGATTTTCCATGAAAAAAGTAGGTAAAAGAGCAGAAAAAGTTATATGAAAAAAAGAAACTAGTAAAAATCACAGGAAAAAGTTGGTTAAAGATGAAAAACTTTCATAGTAGTTCAGGAAATGCGGGTTTCAGCGCAGTATATATATATATATATAATATAAAAATATTGAGAAAATAATCAGATTTTCCATGACAAAAAGTAGGTAAAAGAGCAGAAAAAGTTATATGAAAAGAAGAAACTAGTAAAAATCACAGGAAAAAGTCGGTTAAAGATCAAAAACGTTCATAGTAGTTCAGGAAATGCGGGTTTAAGCGCAGTATATATATAAAAAAAGCAGTATAATATAAAAATATTGAGAGAATAATCAGATTTTCCATGAAAAAAGTAGGTAAAAGAGCAGAAAAAGTTATATGAAAAGAAGAAACTAGTAAAAATTCACAGGAAAAAAGTCGGTTAAAGATCAAAAACGTTTCATAGTATTTCAGGAAATGCGGGTTTAAGCGCAGTATATATATAAAAAAAAAGCAGTATAATATAAAAATATTGAGAGAATAATCAGATTTTCCAGTGAAAAAAAGTAGGTAAAAGAGCAGAAAAAGTTATATGAAAAGAAGAAACTAGTAAAAATCACAGGAAAAAAGTCGGTTAAAGATAAAAAACTTTCATAGTAGTTCAGGAAATGCGGGTTTCAGGCGCAGTATAGATATATATATATATATATAATATAAAAATATTGAGAAAATAATCAGATTTTCCATGAAAAAAGTAGGGTAAAAGAGCAGAAAAAAGTTATATGAAAAGAAGAAACTAGTAAAGAATCACAGGAAAAAGTCGGTTAAAGATCAAAAACTTTCATAGTAGAATTCAGGAAATGCGAGTTTAGCGCAGTATATATACATATATATATATATATAATATAAAAATATTGAGAAAATAATCAGATTTTCCATGAGAAAAAAGTAGGTAAAGAGCAGAAAAAGTTATATGAAAAGAAGAAACTAGTAAAAATCACAGGAAAAAGTCGGTTAAAGATCAAAAACGTTCATAGTAGTTCAGGAAATGCGGGTTTAAGCGCAGTATATATATAAAAATAGCAGTATAATATGAAAATATTGAGAAAATAATCAGATTTTCCATGAAAAAAGTAGGTAAAAGAGCAGAAAAAGTTATATGAAAAGAAGAAACTAGTAAAAATCACAGGAAAAAGTCGGTTTAAAGATCAAAAACTTTCAAAGTAGTTCAGGAAATGCGGGTTTCAGCGCAGTATGTATGTATATATATAATATACAAATATTGAGAAAATAATCAGATTTTCCATGAAAAAAGTAGGTAAAAAAGCAGAAAAAGTTATATGAAAAGAAGAAACTAGTAAAAATCACAGGAAAAAGTCGGTTAAAGATCAAAAACTTTCATAGTAGTTAAGGAAATGCGGGTTTCAGCGCAGAGATAATCAGATTTTCCATGAAAAAAGGAGGTAAAAGAGCAGAAAAAGTTATATGAAAAGAAGAAACTAGTAAAAATTCACAGGAAAAAGTCAGTTAAAGATCAAAAACGTTCATAGTAGTTCAGGAAATGCGGGTTTCAGCACAGTATGTTATATATATAAATAATTATAAAAATATTGAGATAATAATCAGACTTTCCATGAAAAAGTAGGTAAAAGAGCAGAAAAAGTTATATGAAAAGAAGAAACTAGTAAAAAATCACAGGAAGAAGAAACTAGTAAAAATCACAGGAAGAAGAAGGTTAAAGGATCAAAAACTTTCATAGTAGTTCAGGAAATGCGGGTTTCAGCGCAGTATATATATACAAATAGCAGTATAACATAAAAATATTGAGAAAATAATCAGATTTTCCATGAAAAAAAGTAGGTAAAAGGGCAGAAAAAGTTATATAAAATGAACAAACTAGTAAACATCACAGGAAAAAGTTGGTTAAAGATCAAAAAACGTTCGTAGTAGTTCAGGAAATGCGGGTTTAAGCGCAGTATATATATAAAATTAGCAGTATAATATAAAAATATTGAGAAAATAATCAGATTTTCCATGAAAAAAGTAGGTAAAGGAGCAGAAAAAGTTATATGAAAAGAAGAAACTAGTAAAAATCACAGCGAAAAAGTTGGTTAAAAGATCAAAAACTTTCATAGTAGTTCAGGAAATGCGGGTTTCAGCGCAGTATATATATAAAATTAGCAGTATAATATAAAAATATTGAGAAAATAATCAGATTTTCCATGAAAAAAGTAGGTAAAGATGAAAAACTTTCATAGTAGTTCAGGAAATGCGGGTTTAAGCGCAGTATATATATAAAATTAGCAGTATAATATAAAAATATTGAGAAAATAATCAGATTTTCCATGAAAAAAGTAGGTAAAGGAGCAGAAAAAGTTATATGAAAAGAAGAAACTAGTAAAAATCACAGGAAAAAGTTGGTTAAAGATCAAAAACTTTCATAGTAGTTCAGGAAATGCGGGTTTCAGCGCAGTATATATATAAAATTAGCAGTATAATATAAAAATATTGAGAAAATAATCAGATTTTCCATGAAAAAAGTAGGTAAAGATCAAAAATTTTCATAGTAGTTCAGGAAATGCGGGTTTCAGCGCAGTATATATATACAAATAGCAGTATAACATAAAAATATTGAGAAAATAATCAGATTTTCCATGAAAAAAGTAGGTAAAAGGGCAGAAAAAGTTATATGAAAAGAAGAAACTAGTAAAAATCACAGGAAAAAGTTGGTTAAAGATCAAAAACGTTCATAGTAGTTCAGGAAATGCGGGTTTAAGCGCAGTATATATATAAAATTAGCAGTATAATATAAAAATATTGAGAAAATAATCAGATTTTCCATGAAAAAAGTAGGTAAAAGAGCAGAAAAAAGTTATATGAAAAGAAGAAACTAGTAAAAATCACAGGAAAAAGTCGGTTAAAGATCAAAAACGTTCATAGTAGTTCAGGAAATGCGGGCTTAAGCGCAGTATATATATAAAAAATAGCAGTATAATATAAAAATATTGAGCAAATAATCAGATTTTGCATGAAAAAAGTAGGTAAAAGAGCAGAAAAAGTTATATGAAAAAAAGAAACTAGTAAAAATCACAGGAAAAAGTTGGTTAAAGATGAAAAACTTTCATAGTAGTTCAGGAAAAGCGGGTTTCAGCGCAGTATATATATATATATATAATAGAAAAATATTGAGAAAATAATCAGATTTTCCATGAAAAAAGTAGGTAAAAGAGCAAAAAAAGTTATATGAAAAGAAGAAACTAGTAAAAATCACAGGAAAAAGTCGGTTAAAGATCAAAAACGTTCATAGTAGTTCAGGAAATGCGGGTTTAAGCGCAGTATATATATAAAAATAGCAGTATAATATAAAAATATTGAGAAAATAATCAGATTTTCCATGAAAAGAGTAGGTAAAAGAGCAGAAAAAGTTATATGAAAAGAAGAAACTAGTAAAAATCACAGGAAAAAGTCGGTTAAAGATCAAAAACTTTCATAGTAGTTAAGGAAATGCGGGTTTCAGCGCAGTATATATATATATAATAGAAAAATATTGAGAAAATAATCAGATTTTCCATGAAAAAAGTAGGTAAAAGAGCAGAAAAAGTTATACGAAAAGAAGAAACTAGTAAAAATCACAGGAAAAAGTCAGTTAAAGATCAAAAACGTTCATAGTAGTTCAGGAAATGCGGGTTCCAGCGCAGTATGTATATATATAAATAATATAAAAATATTGAGAAAATAATCAGACTTTCCATGAAAAAAGTAGGTAAAAGAGCAGAAAAAGTTATATGAAAAGAAGAAACTAGTAAAAATCACAGGAAGAAGAAGGTTAAAGATCAAAAACTTTCATAGTAGTTCAGGAAATGCGGGTTTCAGCGCAGTATATATATACAAATAGCAGTATAACATAAAAATATTGAGAAAATAATCAGATTTTCCATGAAAAAAGTAGGTAAAAGGGCAGAAAAAGTTATATGAAAAGAAGAAACTAGTAAAAATCACAGGAAAAAGTTGGTTAAAGATCAAAAACGTTCATAGTAGTTCAGGAACTGCGGGTTTAAGCGCAGTATATATATAAAATTAGCAGTATAATATAAAAATATTGAGAAAATAATCAGATTTTCCATGAAAAAAGTAGGTAAAAGAGCAGAAAAAGTTATATGAAAAGAAGAAACTAGTAAAAATCACAGGAAAAAGTCGGTTAAAGATCAAAAACGTTCATAGTAGTTCAGGAAATGCGGGCTTAAGCGCAGTATATATATAAAAATAGCAGTATAATATAAAAATATTGAGCAAATAATCAGATTTTGCATGAAAAAAGTAGGTAAAAGAGCAGAAAAAGTTATATGAAAAAAAGAAACTAGTAAAAATCACAGGAAAAAGTTGGTTAAAGATGAAAAACTTTCATAGTAGTTCAGGAAATGCGGGTTTCAGCGCAGTATATATATATATATATAATAGAAAAATATTGAGAAAATAATCAGATTTTCCATGAAAAAAGTAGGTAAAAGAGCAAACAAAGTTATATGAAAAGAAGAAACTAGTAAAAATCACAGGAAAAAGTCGGTTAAAGATCAAAAACGTTCATAGTAGTTCAGGAAATGCGGGTTTAAGCGCAGTATATATATAAAAATAGCAGTATAATATAAAAATATTGAGAAAATAATCAGATTTTCCATGAAAAGAGTACGTAAAAGAGCAGAAAAAGTTATATGAAAAGAAGAAACTAGTAAAAATCACAGGAAAAAGTCGGTTAAAGATCAAACACTTTCATAGTAGTTCAGGAAATGCGGGTTTCAGCGCAGTATATGTATATATATATATATAATATAAAAATATTGAGAAAATAATCAGATTTTCCATGAAAAAAGTAGGTAAAAGAGCAGAAAAAGTTATATGAAAAGAAGAAACTAGTAAAAATCACAGGAAAAAGTTGGTTAAAGATGAAAAACTTTCATAGTAGTTCAGGAATTGCGCGTTTAAGCGCAGTATATATATAAAAATAGCAGTATAATATAAAAATATTGAGAAAGTAGTCAGATTTTCCATGAAAAAAGTAGGTAAAAGAGCAGAAAAAGTTATATGAAAAGAAGAAACTAGTAAAAATCACAGGAAAAAGTCGGTTAAAGATCAAAAACGTTCATAGTAGTTCAGGAAATGCGGGTTTAAGCGCAGTATATATATAAGAATAGCAGTATAATATAAAAATATTGAGCAAATAATCAGATTTTGCATGAAAAAAGTAGGTAAAAGAGCAGAAAAAGTTATATGAAAAAAAGAAACTAGTAAAAATCACAGGAAAAAGTTGGTTAAAGATGAAAAACTTTCATAGTAGTTCAGGAAATGCGGGTTTCAGCGCAGTATATATATATATATATATAATAGAAAAATATTGAGAAAATAATCAGATTTTCCATGAAAAAAGTAGGTAAAAGAGCAAAAAAAGTTATATGAAAAGAAGAAACTAGTAAAAATCACAGGAAAAAGTCGGTTAAAGATCAAAAACGTTCATAGTAGTTCAGGAAATGCGGGTTTAAGCGCAGTATATATATAAAAATAGCAGTATAATATAAAAATATTGAGAAAATAATCAGATTTTCCATGAAAAGAGTAGGTAAAAGAGCAGAAAAAGTTATATGAAAAGAAGAAACTAGTAAAAATCACAGGAAAAAGTCGGTTAAAGATCAAACACTTTCATAGTAGTTCAGGAAATGCGGGTTTCAGCGCAGTATATGTATATATATATATATATAATATAAAAATATTGAGAAAATAATCAGATTTTCCATGAAAAAAGTAGGTAAAAGAGCAGAAAAAGTTATATGAAAAGAAGAAACTAGTAAAAATCACAGGAAAAAGTCGGTTAAAGATCAAAAACGTTCATAGTAGTTCAGGAAATGCGGGTTTAAGCGCTGTATATATATATATAAAAATAGCAGTATAATATAAAAATATTGAGAAAATAATCAGATTTTCCATGATAAAAGTAGGTAAAAGAGCAGAAAAAGTTATATGAAAAGAAGAAACTAGTAAAAATCACAGGAAAAAGTTGGTTAAAGATGAAAAACTTTCATAGTAGTTCAGGAATTGCGCGTTTAAGCGCAGTATATATATAAAAATAGCAGTATAATATAAAAATATTGAGAAAATAGTCAGATTTTCCATGAAAAAAGTAGGTAAAAGAGCAGAAAAAGTTATATGAAAAGAAGAAACTAGTAAAAATCACAGGAAAAAGTCGGTTAAAGATCAAAAACGTTCATCGTAGTTCAGGAAATGCGGGTTTAAGCGCAGTATATATATAAAAATAGCAGTATAATATAAAAATATTGAGCAAATAATCAGATTTTGCATGAAAAAAGTAGGTAAAAGAGCAGAAAAAGTTATATGAAAAAAAGAAACTAGTAAAAATCACAGGAAAAAGTTGGTTAAAGATGAAAAACTTTCATAGTAGTTCAGGAAATGCGGGTTTCAGCGCAGTATATATATATATATATATATAATAGAAAAATATTGAGAAAATAATCAGATTTTCCATGAAAAAAAGTAGGTAAAAGAGCAAAAAAAGTTATATGAAAAGAAGAAACTAGTAAAAATCACAGGAAAAAGTCGGTTAAAGATCAAAAACGTTCATAGTAGTTCAGGAAATGCGGGTTTAAGCGCAGTATATATATAAAAATAGCAGTATAATATAAAAATATTGAGAAAATAATCAGATTTTCCATGAAAAGAGTAGGTAAAAGAGCAGAAAAAGTTATATGAAAAGAAGAAACTAGTAAAAATCACAGGAAAAAGTCGGTTAAAGATCAAACACTTTCATAGTAGTTCAGGAAATGCGGGTTTCAGCGCAGTATATGTATATATATATATATATAATATAAAAATATTGAGAAAATAATCAGATTTTCCATGAAAAAAGTAGGTAAAAGAGCAGAAAAAGTTATATGAAAAGAAGAAACTAGTAAAAATCACAGGAAAAAGTTGGTTAAAGATGAAAAACTTTCATAGTAGTTCAGGAATTGCGCGTTTAAAGCGCAGTATATATATAAAAATAGCAGTATAATATAAAAATATTGAGAAAATAGTCAGATTTTCCATGAAAAAAGTAGGTAAAAGAGCAGAAAAAGTTATATGAAAAGAAGAAACTAGTAAAAATCACAGGAAAAAGTCGGTTAAAGATCAAAAACGTTCATAGTAGTTCAGGAAATGCGGGTTTAATGGCAGTATATATATAAAAATAGCAGTATAATATAAAAATATTGAGCAAATAATCAGATTTTGCATGAAAAAAGTAGGTAAAAGAGCAGAAAAAGTTATATGAAAAAAAGAAACTAGTAAAAATCACAGGAAAAAGTTGGTTAAAGATGAAAAACTTTCATAGTAGTTCAGGAAATGCGGGTTTCAGCGCAGTATATATATATATATATAATAGAAAAATATTGAGAAAATAATCAGATTTTCCATGAAAAAAGTAGGTAAAAGAGCAAAAAAGTTATATGAAAAGAAGAAACTAGTAAAAATCACAGGAAAAAGTCGGTTAAAGATCAAAAACGTTCATAGTAGTTCAGGAAATGCGGGTTTAAGCGCAGTATATATATAAAATAGCAGTATAATATAAAAATATTGAGAAAATAATCAGATTTTCCATGAAAAGAGTAGGTAAAAGAGCAGAAAAAGTTATATGAAAAGAAGAAACTAGTAAAAATCACAGGAAAAAGTCGGTTAAAGATCAAACACTTTCATAGTAGTTCAGGAAATGCGGGTTTCAGCGCAGTATATGTATATATATATATATAATATAAAAATATTGAGAAAATAATCAGATTTTCCATGAAAAAAGTAGGTAAAAGAGCAGAAAAAGTTATATGAAAAGAAGAAACTAGTAAAAATCACAGGAAAAGGTCGGTTAAGGATCAAAAACGTTCATAGTAGTTCAGGAAATGCGGGTTTAAGCGCAGTATATATATAAAAAAAACAGTATAATATAAAAATATTGAGAGAATAATCAGATTTTCCATGAAAAAAGTAAGTAAAAGAGCAGAAAAAGTTATATGAAAAGAAGAAACTAGTAAAAATCACAGGAAAAAGTCGGTTAAAGATAAAAAACTTTCATAGTAGTTCAGGAAATGCGGGTTTCAGCGCAGTATAGATATATATATATATATATATATATATAATATAAAAATATTGAGAAAATAATCAGATTTTCCATGAAAAAAGTAGGTAAAAGAGCAGAAAAAGTTATATGAAAAGAAGAAACTAGTAAGAATCACAGGAAAAAGTCGGTTAAAGATCAAAAACTTTCATAGTAGTTCAGGAAATGCGAGTTTAGCGCAGTATATATATATATATATATAATATATAAATATTGAGAAAATAATCAGATTTTCCATGAAAAAAGTAGCTAAAAGAGCAGAAAAAGTTATATGAAAAGAAGAAACTAGTAAAAATCACAGGAAAAAGTCGGTTAAAGATCAAAAACGTTCATAGTACTTCAAGAAATGCGTGTTTAAGCGCAGTATATATATAAAAATAGCAGTATAATATAAAAATATTGAGAAAATAATCAGATTTGCCATGAAAAAAGTAGGTAAAAGAGCAGAAAAAGTTATATGAAAAGAAGAAACTAGTAAAAATCACAGGAAAAAGTCGGTTAAAGATCAAAAACTTTCAAAGTAGTTCAGGAAATGCGGGTTTCAGCGCAGTATGTATGTATATATAATATAAAAATATTGAGAAAATAATCAGATTTTCCATGAAAAATGTAGGTAAAAGAGCAGAAAAAGTTATATGAAAAGAAGAAACTAGTAAAAATCACAGGAAAAAGTTTGTTAAAGATGAAAAACTTTCATAGTAGTTCAGGAAATGCGGGTTTAGCGCAATATATATATATATAATGTAAAAATATTGAGAAAATAATCAGATTTTCCATGAAAAAAGTAGGTAAAAGAGCAGAAAAAGTTATATGAAAAGAAGAAACTAGTAAAAATCACAGGAAAAAGTCGGTTAAGGATCAAAAACTTTCATAGTAGTTCAGGAAATGCGGGTTTCAGCGCAGTATATATATATATATATATATATATATATAATATAAAAATATTGAGAAAATAATCAGATTTTCCATGAAAAAAGTAGGTAAAAGACCAGAAAAAGTTATATGAAAAGAAGAAACTAGTAAAAATCACAGGAAAAAAGCCGGTTAAAAATCAAAAACGTTCATAGTAGTTCAGGAAATGCGGGTTTAAGCGCAGTATATATATAAAAATAGCAGTATAATATAAAAATATTGAGAAAATAATCAGATTTTCCATGAAAAAAGTAGGTAAAAGAGCAGAAAAAGTTATATGAAAAGAAAAAACTAGTAAAAATCACAGGAAAAAGTCGGTTAAAGAACAAAAACTTTCATAGTAGTTCGGGAAATGCGGGTTTCAGCGCAGTATGTATATATATATATAATATAAAAATATTGAGAAAATAATCAGATTTTCCATGAAAAAAGTAGGTAAAAGAGCAGAAAAAGTTATATGAAAAGAAGAAACTAGTAAAAATCACAGGAAAAAGTCGGTTAAAGATCAAAAACGTTCATAGCAGTTCAGGAAATGCGGGTTTCAGCGCAGTATGTATATATATAAAATATAAAAATATTGAGGAAATCAGATTTTCCATGAAAAAAGTAGGTAAAAGAGCAGAAAAAGTCATATGAAAAGAAGAAACTAGTAAAAATCACAGGAAAAAGTCGGTTAAAGATCAAAAACTTTCATAGTAGTTCAGGAAATGCGGGTTTCAGCGCAGTATGTATATATATATAAAATATAAAAATATTGAGAAAATAATCAGATTTTCCATGAAAAAAGTAGGTAAAAGAGCAGAAAAAGTTATATGAAAAGAAGAAACTAGTAAAAATCACAGGAAAAAGTCGGTTAAAGATCAAAAACGTTCATAGCAGTTCAGGAAATGCGGGTTTCAGCGCAGTATGTATATATATATATATAATATAAATAAATTGAGAAAATAATCAGATTTTCCATGAAAAAAGTAGGTAAAAGAGCAGAAAAAGTTATATGAAAAGAAGAAACTAGTAAAAATCACAGGAAAAAGTCGGTTAAAGATCAAAAACTTTCATAGTAGTTCAGGAAATGCGGGTTTCAGCGCAGTATGTATATATATATATCTAATATAAAAATATTGAGAAAATAATCAGATTTTCCATGAAAAAAGTGGGTAAAAGAGCAGAAAAAGTTATATGAAAAGAAGAAACTAGTAAAAATCACAGGAAAAAGTCGGCTAAAGATCAAAAACTTTCATAGTAGTTCAGGAAATGCGGGTTTCAGCGCAGTATGTATATATATATAATATATAAAAATATTGAGAAAATAATCAGATTTTCCATGAAAAAAGTAGGTAAAAGAGCAGAAAAAGTTATATGAAAAGAAGAAACTAGTCAAAATCCCAGGAAAAAGTCGGTTAAAGATCAAAAACTTTAATAGTAGTTCAGGAAATGCGGGTTTCAGCGCAGTATGTATATATATATATATAATATAAAAAATATTGAGAAAATAATCAGATTTTCCATGAAAAAAGTAGGTAAAAGAGCAGAAAAAGTTATATGAAAAGAAGAAACTAGTAAAAATCACAGGAAAAAGTCGGTTAAAGATCAAAAACGTTCATAGTAGTTCAGGAAATGCGGGTTTCAGCGCAGTATGTATATATATAAAATATAAAAATATTGAGGAAATCAGATTTTCCATGAAAAAAGTAGGTAAAAGAGCAGAAAAAGTTATATGAAAAGAAGAAACTAGTCAAAATCACAGGAAAAAGTCGGTTAAGGATCAAAAACTTTCATAGTACTTCAGGAAATGCGGGTTTCAGCGCAGTATAGATATATATATATATATATATATATATATATAATATAAAAACATTGAGAAAATAATCAGATTTTCCATGAAAAAAGTAGGTAAAAAAGCAGAAAAAGTTATATGAAAAGAAGAAACTAGTAAAAATCACAGGAAAAAGTTGGTTAAAGATGAAAAACTTTCATAGTAGTTCAGGAAATGCGGGTTTCAGCGCAGTATATATATATATATAATAGAAAAATATTGAGAAAATAATCAGATTTTCCATGAAAAAAGTAGGTAAAAGAGCAAAAAAAGTTATATGAAAAGAAGAAACTAGTAAAAATCACAGGAAAAAGTCGGTTAAAGATCAAAAACGTTCATAGTAGTTCAGGAAATGCGGGTTTAAGCGCAGTATATATATAAAAATAGCAGTATAATATAAAAATATTGAGAAAATAATCAGATTTTCCATGAAAAGAGTAGGTAAGAGGCAGAAAAAGTTATATGAAAAGAAGAAACTAGTAAAAATCACAGGAAAAAGTCGGTTAAAGATCAAACACTTTCATAGTAGTTCAGGAAATGTGGGTTTCAGCGCAGTATATATATATAAATATATATAATATAAAAATATTGAGAAAATAATCAGATTTTCCATGAAAAAAGTAGCTAAAAGAGAAGAAAAAGTTATATGAAAAGAAGAAACTAGTAAAAATCACAGGAAAAAGTCGGTTAAAGATCAAAAAGGTTCATAGTAGTTCAGGAATTGCGGGTTTAAGCGCAGTATATATATAAAAAAAACAGTATAATATAAAAATATTGAGAGAATAATCAGATTTTCCATGAAAAAAGTAGGTAAAAGAGCAGAAAAAGTTATATGAAAAGAAGAAACTAGTAAAAATCAAAGGAAAAAGTCGGTTAAAGATAAAAAACTTTCATAGTAGTTCAGGAAATGCGGGTTTCAGCGCAGTATAGATATATATATATATATATAATATAAAAATATTGAGAAAATAATCAGATTTTCCATGAAAAAAGTAGGTAAAAGAGCAGAAAAAGTTTTATGAAAAGAAGAAACTAGTAAGAATCACAGGAAAAAGTCGGTTAAAGATCAAAAACTTTCATAGTAGTTCAGGAAATGCGAGTTTAGCGCAGTATATATATATATATATATATATATAATATAAAAATATTGAGAAAATAATCAGATTTTCCATGAAAAAAGTAGGTAAAAGAGCAGAAAAAGTGATATGAAAAGAAGAAACTAGTAAAAATCACAGGAAAAAGTCGGTTAAAGATCAAAAACGTTCATAGTAGTTCAGGAAATGCGGGTTTAAGCGCAGTGTATATATAAAAATAGCAGTATAATATAAAAATATTGAGAAAATAATCAGATTTTCCATGAAAAAAGTACGTAAAAGAGCAGAAAAAGTTATATGAAAAGAAGAAACTAGTAAAAATCACAGGAAAAAGTCGGTTAAAGATCAAAAACTTTCAAAGTAGTTCAGGAAATGCGGGTTTCAGCGCAGTATGTATGTATATATATAATATACAAATATTGAGAAAATAATCAGATTTTCCATGAAAAAAGTAGGTAAAAAAGCAGAAAAAGTTATATGAAAAGAAGAAACTAGTAAAAATCACAGGAAAAAGTCGGTTAAAGATCAAAAAGTTTCATAGTAGTTAAGGAAATGCGGGTTTCAGCGCAGTATATAAGTTAATGTAACAAATTGTATTCGGTCGCGCGATTCACAACGTCAGCGAAAAGTGTAACTTCGTGCACAGGCGATACCGGAGATGCCCGCATTCCATCATGCACGCGCAGCTACAGGTAGCCACCCGATACACCAGTGGAAACATCCCAGACTGCAGACAGAAGATGTGTCAGCAGTATTATCAGTATTTAAGGTAGTGTAAGGAAAATAGAGTTCAGTTCAATTGTAGCATTTGTAAGGGGAAGCTCTGCCCAACAGAGTCGTTATAATAAAATATATTTTTTTAAGAAAACATAATAATATAATTTAATTGGCGCCCGAGCAGGGACCAGTGGTCGTCGCGAGTGAAAACATAACTAAAGCCTGTCGCCTCAAGTAGCTGCCGCGCTTCCGAGAAAAAAAATAAAAACCAGTAAGTCGCCTCAAGTAGCCGCCGGTCAAAAAAAATTCTCGAAAAATCGTTCGTGTCGTATCCACTGGTCCCAAGATCGCGAGTGGTGAAAAAATCTAAAGGGCCCCGAAGTAGCCCACAGTGTTAAGTGAAAATCCTGACGCCGTGAGCAAAACGGTAGTTTCACAAACTAGCCGCACCACCGGATCAACCAACCCAAACACCCGAGGATGACGCACTACATTATCTTCCTGTAAGCCTAGACTTTAAGCAAAGATAAAAGAATTTATATACATTTTATAATTACTATATAATTGTACTCATCAAAGAATGAGAAATTATGAAACTCATATAAGGGTAAATCAATATTTATACTAATTAAAACTAGAATAAGATTTTACAAATGTCCACATAAGGAAAATAATAGCAAGTGAATCATTCGGTATTCGAATTTAATTTAGTGTTAATTCAGTGTTAATCTGTTTAAAACCAAGTGAAATTTTCTATTCGGTATTCATTAACATTACGGTATTCATTAACCGCGAAAATGTCTACAGATAGATTACTTAGATCGAACGCGAATGTTCAACAAGAACAAGTTGGGGAAGACACAATCTGTCTCGAAACAATTTCTGAAAATGCACCCTCAGCCCGGCCTTCCACTTCGAAAGCAGCCCGTGAGAAATCTGCCCCCAGACCCGTTTCATCCAAATCAACTTCTACGAACACTTCTCCCGATCA
Source organism: Eristalis arbustorum (assembly GCA_916610145.1). Lineage (NCBI taxonomy): Eukaryota > Metazoa > Arthropoda > Insecta > Diptera > Syrphidae > Eristalis > Eristalis arbustorum. The sequence goes on along the minus strand of CAKAIZ010000279.1, from coordinate 93,375 downwards.
AGAAGTACGTACTACCCCCGAATTCGAGTCGCTAATATCCTCCATTATTAGCCGAGTTCTCAGTGAACAAGGGCAATCTCTCGTGCAAAACGCACTTAACCCTAACGCTGACCAAATACAGGTCAATGATGACACGATATATCCCGAATACAGGAATGACTTATCTGATTTAGATAGAGTCCCTGATATAGTGCGAAGCCTTAGGACTTTCGCAGGGGACCCAGGAGAGTTCAACTCCTGGAGAAAGAGCGTCGAGAGAGTCTTGGAAATCTATGATCCAATCATTGGCACTCCTAAATATTACGCAATCTTGAGTGTAATTAGGAACAAAATTATCGGCAATGCAGACTTTGCATTGGAATCATTTAACACTCCACTCAATTGGAGAAGTATTTCAAAATGCCTAGTCATGCATTACGCAGACAAACGCGATCTTACCACACTCGAGTACCAAATGTCATCATTGGTACAGGGAGGAAGAAGCGTTCAAGATTTCTATCGGAACGTTTATTCTCACCTATCTCTAATAATCGATCGATTGTCCTCTATAGATATTGGTGTCGAAGCCATGTCCATACTAAAACAAACCTATCGTGACAAAGCGTTAGATACTTTTATAAGGGGACTCAGGGGTGATCTACCAAGGTTACTTGGTATCAGAGAACCTGCCGATTTGCCCCAGGCTCTCCACCTCTGCCTAAAGTTGGAAAATCAGAACTTCAGGGCAAACTATGTCAACAATCATCTAACTGGCATAAGGAGAAATCACGCAAGTCAACCCCCATCAATGAATAGACAGTCCTTACAACCTCAACCGTCAACAAGTAGGCAATACACTAATCCTCAACATACCAGCGTTCCTCAGCACCAGAGATTCTCTCTGCCAATACAGGCACAGCAGCAACAGCCTAATCTAAGGCCTTCACAGCCTTTTATTAACCAGCGAAACAACAACTTCAATCGGAACAAACTAGACAATCTCAATAAGCAATTTTCTCAGAATTTACGGATAAAAACAGAACCTAAGACAAGAGGATCTTTCCAGACTAGACCATCTCAAGGATTTCGACAATCCTTTCAGCCAAGAGCTCAACACGAACAATATAACTCATCAGGTCAGCAGCAGGACACCTTCTACACGGACATACAACCGAATCCTGAGGTCGAAGAAGTGAGCTTGAATACCTCCGAAATGGAAACCTATATGGAGACAATGGAGAAAACGAACATGGATAATAACACACATTCATACGAGTACTCCGAGCAACAGTGCGTTGGTGCCTCGTATCAGGAAGACGTTAATGACTTCTCCGATATTCATTTTTTAGATTAACGAACTCTTCGCTGCCGTACTTCGAGTGCAAAGCGGAGAATAACGTTATCTACAGATTCCTGATTGACACAGGATCTAGTAAAAACTACGTACAGCCCTCTCTTATCCAAAACCCTATTTCAAACGAACAACCATTTTTCGCCAACTCCGTAGGCGGCAAAGTTAAAGTCAGTCATCATTCCTTTATCAATCTTTTCGGACTTCAAGAGAAAATTAAATTCTATTTACTTCCCACCCTGAAATCGTTCCACGGAATCCTTGGACACGATACTCTAAAAAAACTTTCTGCAATCATTCACACACATAAAGACCACATGACCATCCGAGATAAAATAAAGGTTCGCATTAAATATCAGACAACTCAAGATGTCAATAATATTAATGTCAGAACTAACCACCTAAATACTGAAGATAGGCAATCTCTCGAATCCTTAATTCAAAATTTTCCCAACCTTTTCCTAGAACCTGACGAAAAATTAACATTCACAACAAAAGTCAGGGGTGAAATAAGAACTACAAACGATAGACCCGTATACACAAAATTTTATCCATATCCAATGGCACTGAAGGACGAAGTAGAAAACCAAATCCAGAAACTGCTTCACGATGATATTATAAGACCTTCTAGGTCTCCATACAATTCCCCTGTATGGATAGTACCTAAAAAGATGGACGCAACTGGCAAGAGAAAGTATCGGCTCGTTATCGATTATAGGAAGCTTAATAGCGTCACTATACCCGATCGATACCCGATACCAGAAATCAACGAGGTACTCTCCCAGTTAGGCCAAAGTAAATGGTTCACCGTACTTGACTTGAAAAGCGGTTTTCATCAGATTCCTCTAAGGGAATCTGACATTGAGAAGACAGCGTTTTCCATCAACAACGCAAAGTACGAGTTCACGAGGTTACCATTTGGCCTAAAAAATGCCCCATCAATATTTCAGAGAGCATTGGATGACGTCCTTCGAGACCATATCGGCAAGAAATGCTTTATATACATTGACGACATTATCGTCTTCAGCAAAACTAAGGCCGAACATCTAAAAAACATCCAGACAATATTCGAAACACTTGAACAAGCGAACATGAAAGTTCAATTGGACAAGTGTGATTTCTTTAAACAAGAGGTTGAATTCCTAGGATTCATCGTCTCAGCTAACGGCATTCGAACAAACCCCGCAAAACTAGAAGCGATACTAAATTTTCCCTGCCCAAAGAATGTTAAAGAGCTTCGATCTTTCCTTGGACTATCGGGATACTATCGTAGGTTTGTGAGAGATTACGCCAAGATAGCGAAACCCCTCACAACCCTTTTAAGGGGGGAGGAGGGACGGTTGTCCAAAAATATATCTCAGAAAAAAGAAATCAATTTAGACGAAACAGCAATAGAAGCATTTAAAGAAATCAAAAACGCGTTGGTGTCTAACGAAGTTATTCTAACATATCCAGATTTCGGAAAAAAATTCGAATTAACAACTGATGCATCAAACTTCGCGATCGGAGCTGTGCTAGCACAGGAAGGAAAACCCATAATGTTCATCTCAAGGACTCTAAACCAGACCGAAGAAAACTATGCCACAAACGAAAAAGAAATGCTGGCAATAATATGGGCATTAAACTCACTCCGAAATTACCTTTACGGTCCCGCCAGAGTTGTAATCTATACCGATCATCAGCCGTTGACATACGCGCTAAGCAATAAGAATAATAATTCGAAAATGAAACGATGGAAGGCTATATTGGAGGAATATAATTATGAGATGCACTACAAGCCCGGTAAGGCCAATGTAGTTGCCGATGCGCTCTCCAGAAAGCCCCTCGTTACTGAGATTAATACCATGACTTCGACAATACATAGCCAAGAAAGCTCATCTGACAACCTAATAACTAGTGTAGAAGTACCAATAAACGTTTACAAAAATCAAATATTTTTGGAAATAGGTGAAAGCTCTAGCCATAATTTCAAAATTGTTTTCCCTCGATATCACCGACACTTAATCACAGAACCACATTATACCAACGAAAATTTGTTGAAAATTCTTAAAAAAATACTTAACCCTAGCATCATAAACTGCATCAAAACTGAAGAAAGAATAATGGGCATGATTCAAGAAATTTTCATCCATCACTTTAACGGTTATAAAATTAGATTCTCACAGATATTTGTTGAAGATGTTCTAAACGAACAAGACCAGGAGGCCATCATTATAGAAACACATGAGCGAGCCCACAGAAATGCTGTCGAGAACAGATCCCAAATTTTAGAAAAATACTATTTTCCATCCATGATGAACAAAATTAAAAGAATTACTAAAATTTGTTCTGTTTGTAAAAAAAAACAAATACGAAAGACACCCTAACCAACCTAAACTTAATGAAACACCAATTCCGACTTTCCCAGGTCATACAATACACATCGATATTTTTCACACTGAAAAAAAATTAGTCTTAACGGCACTTGATAAATTTACGAAATACGCGCAGGTAAAAATATTGAACAGCAGAGCAGTAGAAGACGTAAGAAGACCTTTACGAGACTTACTTTTCTTTTTCGGTGTTCCAAAAGCCATCGTTCTGGACAACGAGCCAGCTATAAATTCATCTTCAATTCTGTTCATGATGAAAGACGAACTTAATATCAACGTCTATAGCGTTCCGCCCTATAGAAGCGAAGCGAACGGCCAAGTGGAGCGTTTTCACTCCACATTGACTGAAATCATGCGGTGTTTAAAAGAGGATGGTACCGAACGAAACTTCGAAGAACTCCTCGAAAGATCCGTAAACGAATACAACCACAGTATTCATTCTACCACTGGCAAAAGACCAGTCGATCTTTTCTTTGGTCGAACAGTAGCATTTGGTCCTGATGATTACGAGAGGACTAGGCAATCAAATATCCAACGTCTCAAGAAGAAACAAAAAAGTGATTTAGATTATCACAATAAAAAGAGACATGATATTAAGCAATATGCCCCAGGCCAAGTCATTTATGTGAAGATAAACAAAAGATTAGGTAGTAAATTATCCAAACGATTTAGGGAAGAAACAGTCAAAGAAAACAGACATGCTACCGTCATAACAGAAAGCGGTAGAATAATCCATAAATCCCATATACGAAACTGACTTTACTCTTTTACAGGTTACTTTTACATTACGCTAAAACGGACACACAATTACTCGACTATTCCAACTCCCAACTCGTAACAATAGAAACAGGATTAGCCAAACTACAAACCGGAACCTTTAGACTTATTCATGTGATAGAATTGGAACAGTACAGGACGACTATCGACTATCTTCAGAACATTGCCGAAACCGAAATTGACCCAAACCATTCATTGTATCCCTTCTTAACATACGACATACAGTTACTCAAAACCCATTTGGACAGACTTCTTCCTAGGACTAAGCGAACTAAAAGATCCTTAAATTTTATTGGCAGTGCATGGAAGTGGGTCGCCGGCAACCCCGATCATTCAGATCTCGAAATTATTAAAAGCAAAATTAACAACGTCTTGAGAAGTAATAATGATCAAGTCATTTTAAACAGATTAACACTAGATAAAATAGAAGAGTTAAGAAATGTGACCAATAAACTAATAAAAAGCACAGATGTAAACAATATTGAAAATATTAAAAATAATGCCATAATAAAACTAAGGGCAGAAATCGCCATTGTTAAAGAAGAAATTGTAAACATTGAACACGCCATAAATTGGGCAAAAAATAATGTCATTAATTCATTTATACTATCTAGTAAAGAAATGTGTATCATTAAAAATCATTTTGAAAAAGAAAACATACCCTATGTAAACCTCGACGAAGCAATAGAATTTGCAGAGGCCAAAATAGCCACAAACGGCTCGTCATTATTATATATAATCAATCTACCCTTAACGCATAGCGAAAATTGTAACACAATATTAATTAAACCTGTTAAAATCAATAACACAATCAATAAAATCGATTTTAACTATGTACTAGACTGTAAGACATCAATTTTTGGAATTAAAAATAAATGTAAAAGTTGGAACAATTTTACAATTTGTAATAGAAATAATATAATAAAGCTAAGTAATGACACCTGTGTAACACATCTTCTGAAAAGCAAACCAGCAAACTGCACGAGAATCAACAGTCAACATGTTCCCCAGGTTGAGGAAATCCTTCCGGACACGCTGTTCCTGAACAACTTCAATGGCCCAGTACAGGCTGATGATAATACATTTAATCTGAACGGGACTTATCTCATCCGCCATCATAACACCACGGTGATAATCGCCAACCAAACCTACACCTCAAAGGAAATATCGAATGCAAATCCATTACCAGCAATAGTGCAAATAAACTCCCCACCCTACTCAACCCACGAACACCTGTCATTGGAAATGATAAAAGAAATGAACGCCAAAAATACAAGAACGATTGAGGTCCTAGAAGGAAGAAATACAACACGATTCTTGATGAACATCTTCATATCGAGCCTTATAATAATATCAGTTTTGTATCTGACATACAGGCGATGCAAGCAGAGGAAAATTGAACCAACGCTGCAAATCCACCAAGAAGCTGTAGAAGAAACCATGACAGAGTCGAGACCATCGCAGAACATCGAAGAAAATAGACCAATATCGAAGATATCTCGTATAAGTCAAATTCCACTGTTTTGATTTTCTTTCGCCAACGAGGGCGTTAGCATTTAAGGGCGGAGGAGTTAATGTAACAAATTGTATTCGGTCGCGCGATTCACAACGTCAGCGAAAAGTGTAACTTCGTGCACAGGCGATACCGGAGATGCCCGCATTCCATCATGCACGCGCAGCTACAGGTAGCCACCCGATACACCAGTGGAAACATCCCAGACTGCAGACAGAAGATGTGTCAGCAGTATTATCAGTATTTAAGGTAGTGTAAGGAAAATAGAGTTCAGTTCAATTGTAGCATTTGTAAGGGGAAGCTCTGCCCAACAGAGTCGTTATAATAAAATATATTTTTTTAAGAAAACATAATAATATAATTTAATTTATATATATATATATAATATAAAAATATTGAGAAAATAATCAGATTTTCCATGAAAAATGTAGGTAAAAGAGCAGAAAAAGTTATATGAAAAGAAGAAACTAGTAAAAATCACAGGAAAAAGTTTGTTAAAGATGAAAAACTTTCATAGTAGTTCAGGAAATGCGGGTTTAGCGCAATATATATATATATATAATATAAAAATATTGAGAAAATAATCAGATTTTCCATGAAAAAAGTAGGTAAAGATAAGAAAAAGTTATATGAAAAGAAGAAACTAGTAAAAATCACAGGAAAAAGTCGGTTAAGGATCAAAAACTTTCATAGTAGTTCAGGAAATGCGGGTTTCAGCGCAGTAAATATATATATATATATAATATAAAAATATTGAGAAAATAATCAGATTTTCCATGAAAAAAGTAGGTAAAAGAGCAAAAAAGTTATATGAAAAGAAGAAACTAGTAAAAATCACAGGAAAAAGCCGGTTAAAAATCAAAAACGTTCATAGTAGTTCAGGAAATGCGGGTTTAAGCGCAGTATATATATAAAAATAGCAGTATAATATAAAAATATTGAGAAAATAATCAGATTTTCCATGAAAAAAGTAGGTAAAAGAGCAGAAAAAGTTATATGAATAGAAGAAACTAGTAAAAATCACAGGAAAATGTCGGTTAAAGAACAAAAACTTTCATAGTAGTTCAGGAAATGCGGGTTTCAGCGCAGTATGTATATATATATATAATATAAAAATATTGAGAAAATAATCAGATTTTCCATGAAAAAAGTAGGTAAAAGAGCAGAAAAATTTATATGAAAAGAAGAAACTAGTAAAAATCACAGGAAAAAGTCGGTTAAAGATCAAAAACGTTCATAGTAGTTCAGGAAATGCGGGTTTCAGCGCAGTATGTATATATATAAAATATAAAAATATTGAGGAAATCAGATTTTCCATGAAAAAAGTAGGTAAAAGAGCAGAAAAAGTTATATGAAAAGAAGAAACTAGTAAAAATCACAGGAAAAAGTCGGTTAAAGATCAAAAACTTTCATAGTTGTTCAGGAAATGCGGGTTTCAGCGCAGTATGTATATATATATAAAATATAAAAATAATCAGATTTTCCATGAAAAAAGTAGGTAAAAGAGCAGAAAAAGTTATATGAAAAGAAGAAACTAGTAAAAATCACAGGAAAAAGTCGGTTAAAGATCAAAAACTTTCATAGTAGTTCAGGAAATGCGGGTTTCAGCGCAATATGTATATATATATATATAATATAAAAATATTGAGAAAATAATCAGATTTTCCATGAAAAAAGTGGGTAAAAGAGCAGAAAAAGTTATATGAAAAGAAGAAACTAGTAAAAATCACAGGAAAAAGTCGGTTAAAGATCAAAAACTTTCATAGTAGTTCAGGAAATGCGGGTTTCAGCGCAGTATGTATATATATATATAATATAAAAATATTGAGAAAATAATCAGGTTTTCCATGAAAAAAGTAGGTAAAAGAGCAGAAAAAGTTATATGAAAAGAAGAAACTAGTAAAAATCACAGGAAAAAGTCGGTTAAAGATCAAAAACTTTCATAGTAGTTCAGGAAATGCGGGTTTCAGCGCAGTATGTATATATATATATATAATATAAAAATATTGAGAAAATAATCAGATTTTCCATGAAAAAAGTAGGTAAAAGAGCAGAAAAAGTTATATGAAAAGAAGAAACTAGTAAAAATCACAAGAAAAAGTCGGTTAAAGATCAAAAACTTTCATAGTAGTTCAGGAAATGCGGATTTCAGCGCAGTATATATTTATATATATATATAATATAAAAATATTGAGAAAATAATCAGATTTTCCATGAAAAAAGTAGGTAAAAGAGAAGAAAAAGTTATATGAAAAGAAGGAACTAGTAAAAATCACAGGAAACAAGTCGGTTAAAGATCAATAACTTTCATAGTAGTTCAGGAAATGCGGGTTTCAGCGCAGTATGTATATATATATATAATATAAAAATATTGAGAAAATAATCAGATTTTCCATGAAAAAAGTAGGTAAAAGAGCAGAAAAAGTTATATGAAAAGAAGAAACTAGTAAAAATCACAGGAAAAAGTCGGTTAAAGATCAAAAGCGTTCATAGTAGTTCAGGAAATGCGGGTTTAAGCGCAGTATATATATAAAAATAGCAGTATAATATAAAAATATTGAGAAAATAATCAGATTTTCCATGAAAAAAGTAGGTAAAAGAGCAGAACAAGTTATATAAAAAGAAGAAACTAGTAAAAATCAGAGGAAAAAGTTGGTTAAAGATGAAAAACGTTCATAGTAGTTCAGGAAATGCGGGTTCCAGCGCAGTATATATATATATATAATATAAATATATTGAGAAAATAATCAGATTTTCCATGAAAAATGTAGGTAAAAGAGCAGAAAAAGTTATATGAAAAGAAGAAACTAGTAAAAATCACAGGAAAAAGTTGGTTAAAGATGAAAAACTTTCATAGTAGTTCAGGAAATGCGGGTTTAGCGCAGTATATATATATAAATATAATATAAAAATATTGAGAAAATAATCAGATTTTCCATGAAAAAAGTAGGTAAAAGAGCAGAAAAAGTTATATGAAAAGAAGAAACTAGTAAAAATCACAGGAAAAAGTCGGTTAAAGATCAAAAACGTTCATAGTAGTTCAGGAAATGCGGGTTTAAGCGCAGTATATATATAAAAATAGCAGTATAATATAAAAATATTGAGAAAATAATCAGATTTTCCATGAAAAAAGTAGGTAAAAGAGCAGAAAAAGTTATATGAAAAGAAGAAACTAGTAAAAATCACAGAAAAAAGTCGGTTAAAGAACAAAAACTCTCATAGTAGTTCAGGAAATGCGGGTTTCAGCGCAGTATCTATATATATATAATATAAAAATATTGAGAAAATAATCAGATTTTCCATGAAAAAAGTAGGTAAAAGAGCAGAAAAAGTTATATGAAAAGAAGAAACTAGTAAAAATCACAGGAAAAAGTCGGTTAAAGATCAAAAACGTTCATAGTAGTTCAGGAAATGCGGGTTTCAGCGCAGTATGTATATATATATATAATATAAAAATATTGAGAAAATAATCAGATTTTCCATGAAGAAAGTAGGTAGAAGAGCAGAAAAAGTTATATGAAAAGAAGAAACTAGTAAAAATCACAGGAAACAAGTCGGTTAAAGATCAATAACTTTCATAGTAGTTCAGGAAATGCGGGTTTCAGCGCAGTATGTATATATATATATAATATAAAAATATTGAGAAAATAATCAGATTTTCCATGAAAAAAGTAGGTAAAAGAGCAGAAAAAGTTATATGAAAAGAAGAAACTAGTAAAAATCACAAGAAAAAGTCGGTTAAAGATCAAAAACTTTCATAGTAGTTCAGGAAATGCGGGTTTCAGCGCAGTATATATTTATATATATATATAATATAAAAATATTGAGAAAATAATCAGATTTTCCATGAAAAAAGTAGGTAAAAGAGAAGAAAAAGTTATATGAAAAGAAGAAACTAGTAAAAATCACAGGAAACAAGTCGGTTAAAGATCAATAACTTTCATAGTAGTTCAGGAAATGCGGGTTTCAGCGCAGTATGTATATATATATATAATATAAAAATATTGAGAAAATAATCAGATTTTCCATGAAAAAAGTAGGTAAAAGAGCAGAAAAAGTTATATGAAAAGAAGAAACTAGTAAAAATCACAGGAAAAAGTCGGTTAAAGATCAAAAGCGTTCATAGTAGTTCAGGAAATGCGGGTTTAAGCGCAGTATATATATAAAAATAGCAGTATAATATAAAAATATTGAGAAAATAATCAGATTTTCCATGAAAAATGTAGGTAAAAGAGCAGAAAAAGTTATATGAAAAGAAGAAACTAGTAAAAATCACAGGAAAAAGTTGGTTAAAGATGAAAAACTTTCATAGTAGTTCAGGAAATGCGGGTTTAGCGCAGTATATATATATAAATATAATATAAAAATATTGAGAAAATAATCAGATTTTCCATGAAAAAAGTAGGTAAAAGAGCAGAAAAAGTTATATGAAAAGAAGAAACTAGTAAAAATCACAGGAAAATGTCGGTTAAAGATCAAAAACGTTCATAGTAGTTCAGGAAATGCGGGTTTAAGCGCAGTATATATATAAAAATAGCAGTATAATATAAAAATATTGAGAAAATAATCAGATTTTCCATGAAAAAAGTAGGTAAAAGAGCAGAAAAAGTTATATGAAAAGAAGAAACTAGTAAAAATCACAGAAAAAAGTCGGTTAAAGAACAAAAACTCTCATAGTAGTTCAGGAAATGCGGGTTTCAGCGCAGTATGTATATATATATAATATAAAAATATTGAGAAAATAATCAGATTATCCATGAAAAAAGTAGGTAAAAGAGCAGAAAAAACTATATGAAAGAAGAAACTAGTAAAAATCACAGGAAAAAGTCGGTTAAAGATCAAAAACGTTCATAGTAGTTCAGGAAATGCGGGTTTCAGCGCAGTATGTATATATATATAATATAAAAATATTGAGAAAATAATCAGATTTTCCATGAAAAAAGTAGGTAAAAGAGCAGAAAAAGTTATATGAAAAGAAGAAACTAGTAAAAATCACAGGAAAAAGTCGGTTAAAGATCAAAAACTTTCATAGTAGTTCAGGAAATGCGGGTTTCAGCGCAGTATGTATATATTTATATAATATAAAAATATTGAGAAAATAATCAGATTTTCCATGAAAAAAGTAGGTAAAAGAGCAGAAAAAGAAGAAACTAGTAAAAATCACAGGAAAAAGTCGGTTAAAGATTAAAAACGTTCATAATAGTTCAGGAAATGCGGGTTTCAGCGCAGTATGTATATATATATAATATAAAAATATTGAGAAAATAATCAGATTTTCCATGAAGAAAGTAGGTAAAAGAGCAGAAAAAGTTAAATGAAAAGAAGAAACTAGTAAAAATCACAGGAAAAAGTCGGTTAAAGAGCAAAAACTTTCATAGTAGTTCAGGAAATGCGGGTTTCAGCGCAGTATGTATATATATATATATATAATATAAAAATATTGAGAAAATAATCAGATTTTCCATGAAAAAAGTAGGTAAAAGAGCAGAAAAAGTTATATGAAAAGAAGAAACTAGTAAAAATCACAGGAAAAAGTCGGTAAAAGATCAAAAACGTTCATAGTAGTTCAGGAAATGCGGGTTTCAGCGCAGTATGTATATATATATATATATATATAATATAAAAATATTGAGAAAATAATCAGATTTTCCATGAAAAAAGTAGGTAAAAGAGCAGAAAAAGTTAAATGAAAAGAAGAAACTAGTAAAAATCACAGGAAAAAGTCGGTTAAAGATCAAAAACGTTCATAGTAGTTCAGGAAATTCGGGTTTCAGCGCAGTATGTATATATATATATATATAATATAAAAATATTGAGAAAATAATCAGATTTTCCATGAAAAAAGTAGGTAAAAGAGCAGCAAAAGTTATATGAAAAGAAGAAACTAGTAAAAATCACAGGAAAAAGTCGGTTGAAGATCAAAAACTTTCATAGTAGTTCAGGAAATGCGGGTTTCAGGGCAGTATGTATATATATATATAATATAAAAATATTGAGAAAATAATCAGATTTTCCATGAAAAAAGTAGGTAAAAGAGAAGAAAAAGTTATATGAAAAGAAGAAACTAGTAAAAATCACAGGAAACAAGTCGGTTAAAGATCAAAAACTTTCATAGTAGTTCAGGAAATGCGGGTTTCAGCGCAGTATGTGTATATATATATAGACATAAAAATATTGAGAAAATAATCAGATTTTCCATGAAAAAAGTTTTCCATGAAGAAAAAGTTATATGAAAAGAAGAAACTAGTAAAAATCACAGGAAAAAGTCGGTTAAAGATCAAAAGCGTTCAAAGTAGTTCAGGAAATGCGGGTTTAAGCGCAGTTTATATATAAAAATAGCAGTATAATATAAAAATATTGAGAAAATAATCAGATTTTCCATGAAAAAAGTAGGTAAAAGAGCAGAACAAGTTATATAAAAAGAAGAAACTAGTAAAAATCACAGGAAAAAGTTGGTTAAAGATGAAAAACGTTCATAGTAGTTCAGGAAATGCGGGTTTCAGCGCAGTATGTATATATATATAATATAAAAATATTGAGAAAATAATCAGATTTTCCATGAAAAAAGTAGGTAAAAGAGCAGAAAAAGTTATATGAAAAGAAGAAACTAGTAAAAATCACAGGAAAAAGTCGGTTAAGGATCAAAAACTTTCATAGTAGTTCAGGAAATGCGGGTTTCAGCGCAGTATGTATATATTTATATAATATAAAAATATTGAGAAAATAATCAGATTTTCCATGAAAAAAATAGGTAAAAGAGCAGAAAAAGTTATATGAAAAGAAGAAACTAGTAAAAATCACAGGAAAAAGTCGGTTAAAGATCAAAAACGTTCATAGTAGTTCAGGAAATGCGGGTTTCAGCGCAGTATGTATATATATATAATATAAAAATATTGAGAAAATAATCAGATTTTCCATGAAGAAAGTAGGTAAAAGAGCAGAAAAAGTTATATGAAAAGAAGAAACTAGTAAAAATCACAGGAAAAAGTCGGTTAAAGAGCGAAAACTTTCATAGTAGTTCAGGAAATGCGGGTTTCAGCGCAGTATGTATATATATATATAATATAAAAATATTGAGAAAATAATCAGATTTTCCATGAAAAAAGTAGGTAAAAGAGCAGAAAAAGTTATATGAAAAGAAGAAACTAGTAAAAATCACAGGAAAAAGTCGGTTAAAGATCAAAAACGTTCATAGTAGTTCAGGAAATGCGGGTTTCAGCGCAGTATGTATATATATATATAATATAAAAATATTGAGAAAATAATCAGATTTTCCATGAAAAAAGTAGGTAAAAGAGCAGAAAAAGTAATATGAAAAGAAGAAACTAGTAAAAATCACAGGAAAAAGAAGGTTAAAGATCAAAAACTTTCATAGTTGTTCAGGAAATGCGGGTTTCAGCGCAGTATGTATATATATATATATAATGTAAAAATATTGAGAAAATAATCAGATTTTCCATGAAAAAAGTAGGTAAAAGAGCAGAAAATGTTATATGAAAAGAAGAAACTAGTAAAAATCACAGGAAAAAGTCGGTTAAAGATCAAAAACGTTCATAGTAGTTCAGGAAATGCGGGTTTCAGCGCAGTATGTATATATATATATATATATAATATAAAAATATTGAGAAAATAATCAGATTTTCCATGAAAAAAGTAGGTAAAAGAGCAGAAAAAGTTATATGAAAAGAAGAAACTAGTAAAAATCACAGGAAAAAGTCGGTTGAAGATGAAAAACTTTCATAGTAGTTCAGGAAATGCGGGTTTCAGCGCAGTATGTATATATATATATATAATATAAAAATATTGAGAAAATAATCAGATTTTCCATGAAGAAAGTAGGTAAAAGAGCAGAAAAAGTTATATGAAAAGAAGAAACTAGTAAAAATCACAGGAAAAAGTCGGTTAAAGATCAAAAACTTTCATAGTAGTTCAGGAAATGCGGGTTTCAGCGCAGTATGTATATATATATATAATATAAAAATATTGAGAAAATAATCAGATTTTCCATGAAGAAAGTAGGTAAAAGAGCAGAAAAAGTTATATGAAAAGAAGAAACTAGTAAAAATCACAGGAAAAAGTCGGTTAAAGATCAAAAACTTTCATAGTAGTTCAGGAAATGCGGGTTTCAGCGCAGTATGTATATATATATATAATATAAAAATATTGAGAAAATAATCAGATTTTCCATGAAAAAAGTAGGTAAAAGAGCAGAAAAAGTTATATGAAAAGAAGAAACTAGTAAAAATCACAGGAAAAAGTCGGTTAAAGATCAAAAACGTTCATAGCAGTTCAGGAAATGCGGGTTTCAGCGCAGTATGTATATATATATATAATATAAATATATTGAGAAAATAATCAGATTTTCCATGAAAAAAGTAGGTAAAAGAGCAGAAAAAGTTATATGAAAAGAAGAAACTAGTAAAAATCACAGGAAAAAGTCGGTTAAAGATCAAAAACGTTCATAGCAGTTCAGGAAATGCGGGTTTCAGCGCAGTATGTATATATTTATATAATATAAAAATATTGAGAAAATAATCAGATTTTCCATGAAAAAAGTAGGTAAAAGAGCAGAAAAAGTTATATGAAAAGAAGAAACTAGTAAAAATCACAGGAAAAAGTCGGTTAAAGATCAAAAAACGTTCATAGTAGTTCAGGAAATGCGGGTTTCAGCGCAGTATGTATATATATATATAATATAAAAATATTGAGGAAATAATCAGATTTTCCATGAAAAAAGTAGGTAAAAGAGCAGAAAAAGTTATATGAAAAGAAGAAACTAGTAAAAATCACAAGAAAAAGTCGGTTAAAGATCAAAAACTTTCATAGTAGTTCAGGAAATGCGGGTTTCAGCGCAGTATATATTTATATATATATATAATATAAAAATATTGAGAAAATAATCAGATTTTCCATGAAAAAAGTAGGTAAAAGAGAAGAAAAAGTTATATGAAAAGAAGAAACTAGTAAAAATCACAGGAAACAAGTCGGTTAAAGATCAAAAACTTTCATAGTAGTTCAGGAAATGCGGGTTTCAGCGCAGTATGTATATATATATATATAATATAAAAATATTAAGAAAATAATCAGATTTTCCATGAAAAAAGTAGGTAAAAGAGCAGAAAAAGTTATATGAAAAGAAGAAACTAGTAAAAATCACAGGAAAAAGTCGGTTAAAGATCAAAAACGTTCATAGTAATTCAGGAAATGTGGGTTTAAGCGCAGTATATATATAAAAATAGCAGTATAATATAAAAATATTGAGAAAATAATCAGATTTTCCATGAAAAAAGTAGGTAAAAGAGCAGAAAAAGTTATATAAAAAGAAGAAACTAGTAAAAATCACAGGAAAAAGTTGGTTAAAGATGAAAAACGTTCATAGTAGTTCAGGAAATGCGGGTTCCAGCGCAGTATATATATATATATAATATAAAAATATTGAGAAAATAATCAGATTTTCCATGAAAAATGTAGGTAAAAGAGCAGAAAAAGTTATATGAAAAGAAGAAACTAGTAAAAATCACAGGAAAAAGTTGGTTAAAGATGAAAAACTTTCATAGTAATTCAGGAAATGCGGGTTTCAGCGCAGTATGTATATAAATATATATAATATAAAAATATTGAGAAAATAATCAGATTTTCCATGAAAAAAGTAGGTAAAAGAGCAGAAAAAGTTATATGAAAAGAAGAAACTAGTAAAAATCACAGGAAAAAGTCGGTTAAAGATCAAAAACGTTCATAGTAGTTCAGGAAATGCGGGTTTCAGCGCAGTATGTATATATATATATATATATATATCAGTTTTTCCATGAAAAAAGTAGGTAAAAGAGCAGAAAAAGTTATATGAAAAGAAGAAACTAGTAAAAGTCACAGGAAAAAGTCGGTTAAAGATCAAAAACGTTCATAGTAGTTCAGGAAATGCGGGTTTCAGCGCAGTATGTATATATATATATAATATAAAAATATTGAGAAAATAATCAGATTTTCCATGAAAAAAGTAGGTAAAAGAGCAGAAAAAGTAATATGAAAAGAAGAAACTAGTAAAAATCACAGGAAAAAGAAGGTTAAAGATCAAAAACTTTCATAGTAGTTCAGGAAATGCGGGTTTCAGCGCAGTATGTATATATATATATATATAATATAAAAATATTGAGAAAATAATCAGATTTTCCATGAAGAAAGTAGGTAAAAGAGCAGAAAAAGTTATATGAAAAGAAGAAACTAGTAAAAATCACAGGAAAAAGTCGGTTAAAGATCAAAAACTTTCATAGTAGTTCAGGAAATGCGGGTTTCAGCGCAGTATGTATATATATATATAATATAAAAATATTGAGAAAATAATCAGATTTTCCATGAAAAAAGTAGGTAAAAGAGCAGAAAAAGTTATATGAAAAGAAGAAACTAGTAAAAATCACAGGAAAAAGTCGGTTGAAGATCAAAAACTTTCATAGTAGTTCAGGAAATGCGGGTTTCAGCGCAGTATGTATATATATATATATAATATAAAAATATTGAGAAAATAATCAGATTTTCCATGAAGAAAGTAGGTAAAAGAGCAGAAAAAGTTATATGAAAAGAAGAAACTAGTAAAAATCACAGGAAAAAGTCGGTTAAAGATCAAAAACTTTCATAGTAGTTCAGGAAATGCGGGTTTCAGCGCAGTATGTATATATATATATAATATAAAAATATTGAGAAAATAATCAGATTTTCCATGAAAAAAGTAGGTAAAAGAGCAGAAAAAGTTATATGAAAAGAAGAAACTAGTAAAAATCACAGGAAAAAGTCGGTTAAAGATCAAAAACGTTCATAGCAGTTCAGGAAATGCGGGTTTCAGCGCAGTATGTATATATATATATAATATAAATATATTGAGAAAATAATCAGATTTTCCATGAAAAAAGTAGGTAAAAGAGCAGAAAAAGTTATATGAAAAGAAGAAACTAGTAAAAATCACAGGAAAAAGTCGGTTAAAGATCAAAAACTTTCATAGTAGTTCAGGAAATGCGGGTTTCAGCGCAGTATGTATATATAATATTAATATAAAAATATTGAGAAAATAATCAGATTTTCCATGAAAAAAGTAGGTAAGAGAGCAGAAAAAGTTATATGAAAAGAAGAAACTAGTAAAAATCACAGGAAAAAGTCGGTTAAAGATCAAAAACGTTCATAGTAATTCAGGAAATGCGGTTTCAGCGCAGTATGTATATATATATATAATATAAAATATTTGAGAAAATAATCAGATTTTCCATGAAAAAAAGTAGGTAAAAGAGCAGAAAAAGTTATATGAAAAGAAGAAACTAGTAAAAATCACAAGAAAAAAGTCGGTTAAAGATCAAAAACTTTCATAGTAGTTCAGGAAATGCGGGTTTCAGCGCAGTATATTTTATATATATATATAATTAAAAATATTGAGAAAATAATCAGATTTTCCATGAAAAAAGTAGGTAAAAGAGAAGAAAAAGTTATATGAAAAGAAGAAACTAGTAAAAATCACAGGAAACAAGTCGGTTAAAGGATCAAAAACTTCATAGTAGTTCAGGAAATGCGGGTTTCAGCGCAGTATATATTTATAGTATATATATAAATAAAAAATATTGAGAAAATAATCAGATTTTCCATGAAAAAAGTAGGTAAAAAGAAGAGAAAAAGTTATATGAAAAGAAGAAACTAGTAAAAACCACAGGAAAAAGTCGGTTAAAGATCAAAAACGTTCATAGTAGTTCAGGAAATGTGGGTTTAGCGCAGTATATATATAAAAATAGCAGTATAATATAAAAATATTGAGAAAATAATCAGATTTTCCATGAAAAAAGTAGGTAAAAGAGCAGAAAAAGTTATATAAAAAGAAGAAGAAACTAGTAAAAATCACAGGAAAAAGTGGTTAAATGATGAAAAACGTTCATACTAGTTCAGGAAATGCGGGTCCAGCGCAGTATATATATATATATATATATATATATATATTATATATATATAATATAAAAATATTGAGAAAATAATCAGATTTTCCATGAAAAAAGTAGGTAAAAGAGCAGAAAAAGTTATATGAAAAGAAAAAACTAGTAAAAATCACAGGAAAAAGTCGGTTAAAGATCAAAAACGTTCATAGTAGTTCAGGAAATGCGGGTTAAGCGCAGTATATATATAAAAATAGCAGTATAATATAAAAATATTGAGAAAATAATCAGATTTTCCATGAAAAAAGTAGGTAAAAGAGCAGAACAAGTTATATGAAAAGAAGAAACTAGTAAAAATCACAGAAAAAAGTCGGTTAAAGAACAAAAACTTTCAAAGTAGTTCAGGAAATGCGGGTTTCAGCGTAGTATGTATATATATATATATATAATATAAAAATATTGAGAAAATAATCAGATTTTCATGAAAAAAGTAGGTAAAAGAGCAGAAAAGTTATATGAAAAGAAGAAACTAGTAAAAATCACAGGAAAAAGTCGGTTAAAGAATCAAAAACGTTCATAGTAGTTCAGGGAAATGCGGGTTTCAGCGCAGTATGTATATATATATAATATAAAAAATATTGAGAAAATAATCGGATTTCCCATGAAAAAAGTAGGTAAAAGAGCAGAAAAAGTTATATGAAAAGAAGAAACTAGTAAAAATCACAGGAAAAAGTTGGTTAAAGATGAAAAACTTTCATAGAAGTTCAGCAAATGCGGGTTTAGCGCAGTATATATGTATATACATATATATATAATATTAAAATATTGAGAAAATAATCAGATTTTCCATGAAAAAAGTAGGTAAAAGAGCAGAAAAAGTTATATGAAAAGAAGAAACTAGTAAAAATCACAGGAAAAAGTCGGTTAAAGATCAAAAACGTTCATAGTAGTTCAGGAAATGCGGGTTTTAAGCGCAGTATTATATTAAAAATAGCAGTATAATATAAAATATTGAGAAAATAATCAGATTTTCCATGAAAAAAGTAGGTAAAAGAGCAGAACAAGTTATAATGAAAAGAAGAAACTAGTAAAAATCACAGGAAAAAAGTCGGTTAAGAACAAAAACTTTCAAAGTAGTTCAGGAAATGCGGGTTTCAGCGTAGTATGTATATATATATATATAATATAAAATATTGAGAAAATAATCAGATTTTCCATGAAAAAAGTAGGTAAAAGAGCAGAAAAAGTTATATGAAAAGAAGAACTAGTAAAAATCACAGGAAAAAGTCGGTTAAAGATCAAAAACGTTCATAGTAGTTCAGAAATGCGGGTTTCAGCGCAGTATGTATATAATATAATATAAAAAATATTGAGAAAATAATCAGATTTATCCATGAAAAAAGTAGGTAAAGAGAGCAGAAAAAAGTTATATGAAAAGAAGAAACTAGTAAAAATCACAGGAAAAAGTCGGTTAAAGATCAAAAACTTTCATAGTAGTTCAGGAAATGCGGGTTTCAGCGCAGTATGTATATATATATATAATATAAAAATATTAAGGAAAATAATCAGATTTTCCATGAAAAAAGTAGGATAAAAGAGCAGAAAAAGTTATATGAAAAGAATAAACTAGTAAAAATCACAGGAAAAAGTCGGTTAAAGATCTACAACGTTCATAGTAGTTCAGGAAATGTGGGTTTAAGCACAGTATATATATAAAAATAGCAGTATAATATAAAATATTGAGAAAATAATCAGATTTTCCATGAAAAAAGTAGGTAAAAGAGCAGAAAAAGTTATATAAAAAGAAGAAACTAGTAAAAATCACAGGAAAAAGTTGGTTAAAGATGAAAACGTTCATAGTAGTTCAGGAAATGCGGGTCCAGCGCAGTATATATATATATATAATATAAAAATATTGAGAAAATATCAGATTTTCCATGAAAAATGTAGGTATAAGAGCAGAAAAAGTTATATGAAAAGAAGAAACTAGTAAAAATCACAGGAAAAAGTTGGTTAAAAGATGAAAACTTTCATAGTAGTTCAGGAAATGCGGGTTTAGCGCAGTATATATTATATATATATATATATATATATAATAATATAAAAATATTGA
>CAKAIZ010000279.1:5000-72870 GCA_916610145.1 Eristalis arbustorum | reverse complement strand
ATATAATATACTGCGCTGCGATCTTTAACCAACTTTTTTCTGTGATTTTTACTAGTTTCTTCTTTTCATATAACTTTTTCTGCTCTTTTACCTACATTTTTCATGGAAAATCTGATTATTTTCTCAATATTTTTTATATTATATATATATATATATACTGCGCTGAAACCCGCATTTCCTATACTAGTATGAAAGTTTTTGATCTTTAACCAACTTTTTCCTGTGAATTTTACTATTTTCTTCTTTTCATATAACTTTTTCTGCTCTTTTACCTACTTTTGTCATAGAAAATCTGATTATTTTCTCAATAATTTAATATTATATATATATACTGCGCTGAAACCCGCATTTCCTAAAATGCTATGAAAGTTTTTGATCTTTAACCAAATTTTTCCTGTGATTTTTACTAGTTTCTTATTTTCATATAACTTTTTCTGCTCTTTTACCTACTTTTTTCATGGAAAATCTGATTATTTTCTCAATATTTTTATATTATACTGCTATTTTTATATATATACTGCGCTGAAACCCGCATTTCCTAAACTACTATGAAAGTTTTTGATCTTTAACCAACTTTTTCCTGTGATTTTTACTAGTTTCTTCTTTTCATATAACTTTTTCTGCTCTTTTAGCTACATTTTTCATAGAAAATCTGATTATTTTCTCAATATTTTTATATTATATATATATATATATATACTGCGCTGAAACCCGCATTTCCTATACTAGTATGAAAGTTTTTGATCTTTAACCAACTTTTTCCTGTGATTTTTACTAGTTTCTTCTTTTCATATAACTTTTTCTGCTCTTTTACCTACTTTTTTCATGGAAAATCTGATTATTTTCTCAATATTTTATATTATATATATATATACTGCGCTGAAACCAGCATTTCCTAAGCTACTATGAAAGTTTTTGATCTTAACCAACTTTTTCCTGTGATTTTTACTAGTTTCTTCTTTTCATATAACTTTTTCTGCTCTTTTACCTACATTTTTCATGGAAAATCTGATTATTTTCTCAATATTTTTATATTATATATATAAATATACACTGCGCTGAAACCCGCATTTCCTATACTAGTATGAAAGTTTTTGATCTTTAACCAACTTTTTCCTGTGATTTTTACTAGTTTCTTCTTTTCATATAACTTTTTCTGCTCTTTTACCTACATTTTTCATGGAATATCTGATTATTTTCTCAATATTTTTATATTATATATATATATATACTGCGCTGAAACCCGCATTTCCTATACTAGTATGAAAGTTTTTGATCTTTAACCAACTTTTTCCTGTGATTTTTACTAGTTTCTTCTTTTCATATAACTTTTTCTGCTCTTTTACCTACATTTTTCATGGAAAATCTGATTATTTTCTCAATATTTTTATATTATACTGCTATTTTTATATATATACTGCGCTGAAACCCGCATTTCCTAAACTGCTATGAAAGTTTTTGATCTTTAACCAACTTTTTCCTGTGATTTTTACTAGTTTCTTATTTTCATATAACTTTTTCTGCTCTTTTACCTACTTTTTTCATGGAAAATCTGATTATTTTCTCAATATTTTTATATTATACTGCTATTTTTATATATATACTGCGCTGAAACCCGCATTTCCTAAACTAGTATGAAAGTTTTTGATCTTTAACCAACTTTTTCTGTGATTTTTACTAGTTTCTTCTTTTCATATAACTTTTTTCTGCTCTTTTACTTACTTTTTTCATGGAAAATCTGATTATTTTCTCAATATTTTTATATTATATTTATATATATATACTGCGCTGAAACCCGCATTTCCTATACTAGTATGAAAGTTTTTGATCTTAAGCCAACTTTTTCCTGTGATTTTTACTAGTTTCTTCTTTTCATATAACTTTTTCTGCTCTTTTACCTACTTTTTTCATGGAAAATCTGATTATTTTCTCAATAGTTTTATATTATATATATATACTGCGCTGAAACATGCATTTCCTAAACTACTATGAAAGTTTTTGATCTTTAACCAACTTTTTCCTGTGATTTTTACTAGTTTCTTCTTTTCATATAACTTTTTCTGCTCTTTTACCTACATTTTTCATGGAAAATCTGATTATTTTCTCAATATTTTTATATTATATATATATATACTGCGCTGAAACCCGCATTTCCTATACTAGTATGAAAGTTTTTGATCTTTAACCAACTTTTTCCTGTGATTTTTACTAGTTTCTTCTTTTCATATAACTTTTTCTGCTCTTTTACCTACATTTTTCATGGAAAATCTGATTATTTTCTCAATATTTTTATATTATATATATATATATATATAATGCGCTGAAACCCGCATTTCCTATACTAGTATGAAAGTTTTTGATCTTTAACCAACTTTTTCCTGTGATTTTTACTAGTTTCTTCTTTTCATATAACTTTTTCTGCTCTTTTACCTACTTTTTTCATGGAAAATCTGATTATTTTCTTAATATTTTTATATTATATATATATATACTGCGCTGAAACCCGCATTTCCTAAACTACTATGAAAGTTTTTGATCTTTAACCAACTTTTTCCTGTGATTTTTACTAGTTTCTTCTTTTCATATAACTTTTTCTGCTCTTTTACCTACATTTTTCATGGAAAATCTTATTATTTTCTCAATATTTTTATATTATATATATATATATACTGCGCTGAAACCCGCATTTCCTATACTAGTATGAAAGTTTTTGATCTTTAACCAACTTTTTCCTGTGATTTTTACTAGTTTCTTCTTTTCATATAACTTTTTCTGCTCTTTTACCTACATTTTTCATGGAAAATCTGATTATTTTCTCAATATTTTTATATTATATATATATATATATACTGCGCTGAAACCCGCATTTCCTATACTAGTATGAAAGTTTTTGATCTTTAACCAACTTTTTCCTGTGATTTTTACTAGTTTCTTCTTTTCATATAACTTTTTCTGCTCTTTTACCTACTTTTGTCATAGAAAATCTGATTATTTTCTCAATAATTTTATATTAGATATATATACTGCGCTGAAACCCGCATTTCCTAAACTGCTATGAAAGTTTTTGATCTTTAACCAACTTTTTTCCTGTGATTTTTACTAGTTTCTTATTTTCATATAACTTTTTCTGCTATTTTACCTACTTTTTTCATGGAAAATTCTGATTATTTTCTCAATATTTTTATATTATATATATATATACTGCGCTGAAACCCGCATTTCCTAAACTACTATGAAAGTTTTTGATCTTTAACCAACTTTTTCCTGTGATTTTTACTAGTTTCTTTTTTTCTGCTCTTTTACCTAATTTTTTCATGGAAAATCTGATTATTTTCTCAATATTTTTATATTATACTGCTATTTTTATATATATACTGCGCTGAAACCCGCATTTCCTAAACTACTATGAAAGTTTTTGATCTTTAACCAACTTTTTCCTGTGATTTTTACTAGTTTCTTCTTTTCATATAACTTTTTCTGCTCTTTTACCTACATTTTTCATGGAAAATCTGATTATTTTCTCAATATTTTTATATTATATATATATATATACTGCGCTGAAACCCGCATTTCCTATACTAGTATGAAAGTTTTTTGATCTTTAACCAACTTTTTCCTGTGATTTTTACTAGTTTCTTCTTTTCATATAACTTTTTCTGCTCTTTTACCTACATTTTTCATGGAAAATCTGATTATTTTCTCAATATTTTTATATTATATATATATATATATATACTGCGCTGAAGCCCGCATTTCCTATACTAGTATGAAAGTTTTTGATCTTTAACCAACTTTTTCCTGTGATTTTTACTAGTTTCTTCTTTTCATATAACTTTTTCTGCTCTTTTACCTACTTTTTTCATGGAAAATCTGATTATTTTCTCAATATTTTTATATTATATATATATATATATATATATATATATATACTGCGCTGAAACCCGCATTTCCTAAACTACTATGAAAGTTTTTGATCTTTAACCAACTTTTTTCTGTGATTTTTACTAGTTTCTTCTTTTCATATAACTTTTTCTGCTCTTTTACCTACATTTTTCATGGAAAATCTGATTATTTTCTCAATATTTTTATATTATATATATATATATATACTGCGCTGAAACCCGCATTTCCTATACTAGTATGAAAGTTTTTGATCTTTAACCAACTTTTTCCTGTGATTTTTACTATTTTCTTCTTTTCATATAACTTTTTCTGCTCTTTTACCTACTTTTGTCATAGAAAATCTGATTTTTTTCTCAATAATTTTATATTATATATATATACTGCGCTGAAACCCGCATTTCCTAAACTACTATGAAAGTTTTTGATCTTTAACCAACTTTTTCCTGTGATTTTTACTAGTTTCTTCTTTTCATATAACTTTTTCTGCTCTTTTACCTACATTTTTCATAGAAAATCTGATTATTTTCTCAATATTTTTATATTATATATATATATATATACTGCGCTGAAACCCGCATTTCCTATACTAGTATGAACGTTTTTGATCTTTAACCAACTTTTTCCTGTGATTTTTACTAGTTTCTTCTTTTCATATAACTTTTTCTGCTCTTTTACCTACTTTTTTCATGGAAAATCTGATTATTTTCTCAATATTTTTATATTATATATATATATACTGCGCTGAAACCAGCATTTCCTAAGCTACTAAGAAAGTTTTTGATCTTTAACCAACTTTTTCCTGTGATTTTTACTAGTTTCTTCTTTTCATATAACTTTTTCTGCTCTTTTACCTACATTTTTCATGGAAAATCTGATTATTTTCTCAATATTTTTATATTATATATATAAATATACACTGCGCTGAAACCCGCATTTCCTATACTAGTATGAAAGTTTTTGATCTTTAACCAACTTTTTCCTGTGATTTTTACTAGTTTCTTCTTTTCATATAACTTTTTCTGCTCTTTTACCTACATTTTTCATGGAATATCTGATTATTTTTTCAATATTTTTATATTATATATATATATATATAAACTGCGCTGAAACCCGCATTTCCTATACTAGTATGAAAGTTTTTGATCTTTAACCAACTTTTTCCTGTGATTTTTACTAGTTTCTTCTTTTCATATAACTTTTTCTGCTCTTTTACCTACTTTTTTCATGGAAAATCTGATTATTTTCTCAATATTTTTGTATTATATATATATATACTGCGCTGAAACCCGCATTTCCTAAACTACTATGAAAGTTTTTGATCTTTAACCAACTTTTTCCTGTGATTTTTACTAGTTTCTTCTTTTCATATAACTTTTTCTGCTCTTTTACCTACATTTTTCATGGAAAATCTGATTATTTTCTCAATATTTTTATATTATACTGCTATTTTTATATATATACTGCGCTGAAACCCGCATTTCCTAAACTACTATGAAAGTTTTTGATCTTTAACCAACTTTTTCCTGTGATTTTTACTAGTTTCTTCTTTTCATATAACTTTTTCTGCTCTTTTACCTACATTTTTCATGGAAAATCTGATTATTTTCTCAATATTTTTATATTATATATATATATATACTGCGCTGAAACCCGCATTTCCTATACTAGTATGAAAGTTTTTGATCTTTAACCAACTTTTTCCTGTGAGTTTTACTAGTTTCTTCTTTTCATATAACTTTTTCTGCTCTTTTACCTACATTTTTCATGGAAAATCTGATTATTTTCTCAATATTTTTATATTATATATATATATATATACTGCGCTGAAACCCGCATTTCCTATACTAGTATGAAAGTTTTTGATCTTTAACCAACTTTTTCCTGTGATTTTTACTAGTTTCTTCTTTTCATATAACTTTTTCTGCTGTTTTACCTACTTTTTTCATGGAAAATCTGATTATTTTCTCAATATTTTTATATTATATATATACTGCGCTGAAACCCGCATTTCCTAAACTACTATGAAAGTTTTTGATCTGTAGCCAACTTTTTCCTGTAATTTTTACTAGTTTCCTCTTTTCATATAACTTTTTCTGCTCTTTTACCTACATTTTTATATTATATATATATATATATATACTGCGCTGAAACCCGCATTTCCTAAACTACTATAAAAGTTTTCGATCTTTAACCAAATTTTTCCTGTGATTTTTACTAGTTTCTTCTTTTCATATAACTTTTTCTGCTCTTTTACCTACTTTTTTCATGGAAAATCTGATTATTTTCTTAATATTCTTATATTATATATATATATACTGCGCTGAAACCCGCATTTCCTAAACTACTATGAAAGTTTTTGATCTTTAACCAACTTTTTCCTGTGATTTTTACTAGTTTCTTCTTTTCATATAACTTTTTCTGCTCTTTTACCTACTTTTTTCATGGAAAATCGGATTATTTTCTCAATATTCTTATATTATATATATATATATATATATACTGCACTGAAACCCGTATTTCCTATACTAGTATGAAAGTTTTTGATCTTTAACCAACTTTTTCCTGTGATTTTTACTAGTTTCTTCTTTTCATATACCTACTTTTTTCATGGAAAATCTGATTATTTTCTCAATATTCTTATATTATATATATATATATATATATATATATATATATATATACTGCGCTGAAACCCGCATTTCCTAAACTACTATGAAAGTTTTTGATCTTTAACCAACTTTTTCCTGTGATTTTTACTAGTTTCTTCTTTTCATATAACTTTTTCTGCTCTTTTACCTACTTTTTTCATGGAAAATCTGATTATTTTCTCAATATTTTTATATTATATATATATATATATACTGCGCTGAAACCCGCATTTCCTAAACTACTATGAAAGTTTTTGATCTTTGACCAACTTTTTCCTGTGATTTTTACTAGTTTCTTCTTTTTATATAACTTTTTCTGCTCTTTTACCTACATTTTTCATGGAAAATTTGATTATTTTCTCAATATTTTTATATTATATAATTATATAATATATATATTTAACCAACTTGTTCCTGTGATTTTTACTAGTTTCTTCTTTTCATATAACTTTTTCTGCTCTTTTACCTACATTTTTCATGGAAAATCTGATTATTTTCTCAATATTTTTATATTATATATATATATATATACTGCGCTGAAACCCGCATTTCCTATGCTAGTATGAAAGTTTTTGATCTTTAACCAACTTTTTCCTGTGATTTTTACTAGTTTCTTCTTTTCATATAACTTTTTCTGCTCTTTTACCTACTTTTTTCATGGAAAATCTCAATATTTTTATATTATACTGCTATTTTTATATATATTCTGCGCTGAAACCCGCATTTCCTAAACTACTATGAAAGTTTTTGATCTTTAACCAACTTTTTCCTGTGATTTTTACTAGTTACTTCTTTTCATATAACTTTTTCTTGTCTTTTACCTACATTTTTCATGGAAAATCTTATTATTTTCTCAATATTTTTATATTATATATATATACTGCGCTGAAACCCACATTTCCTAAACTCATATGAAGGTTTTTGATCTTTAACCAACTTTTTCCTGTGATTTGTACTAGTTTCTTCTTTTCAAATAACTTTTTCTGCTCTTTTACCTAAATTTTTCATGGAAAATTTGATTATTTTCTCAATATTTTTATATTATACTGCTATTTTTATATATATACTGCGCTGAAACCCGCATTTCCTATACTAGTATGAAGGTTTTTGATCTTTAACCAACTTTTTCCTGTGATTTTTACTAGTTTCTTCTTTTCATATAACTTTTTCTGCTCTTTTACCTACTTTTTTCATGGAAAATCTGATTATTTTCTCAATATTTTTATATTATACTGCTATTTTTATATATATACTGCGCTGAAACTCGCATTTCCTAAACTACTATGAAAGTTTTTGATCTTTAACCAACTTTTTGCTGTGATTTTTACTAGTTTCTTTTTTTCATATAACTTTTTCTGCTCTTTTACCTACTTTTTTCATGGAAAATCTGACTATTTTCTCAATATTTTTATATTATACTTCTATTTTTATATATATACTGCGCTGGAACCCGCATTTCCTATACTAGTATGAAAGTTTTTGATCTTTAACCAACTTTTTCCTGTGATTTTTACTAGTTTCTTCTTTTCATATAACTTTTTCTGCTCTTTTACCTACTTTTTTCATGGAAAATCTGATTATTTTCTCAATATTTTTATATTATACTGCTATTTTTATATATATACTGCGCTGAAACCCGCATTTCCTAAACTACTGTGAGAGTTTTTGATCTTTAACCAACTTTTTCCTGTGATTTTTACTAGTCTTTGACACCGAGCCATTGGGACAGCGCAACAGAGGACGTCCTCGCACTAGATTGCGCACACAAGTGGAAAAGGACCTCAACCAATTTGGTGTGCGCAACTGGAGGCAGCTGGCCAAAGATCGCGCTGGCTGGAGAGGCATGTTGGTTGAGGCCCAGGTCCACCCCGGACTGTAGCGCCAATCGAAGAAGAAGATATATATATATATACTGCGCTGAAATCCGTATTTCCTAAACTACTATGAAAGTTTTTGATCTTTAACCAACTTTTTCCTGTGATTTTTACTAGTTTCTTATTTTCATATAACTTTTTCTGCTCTTTTGCCTACATTTTTCATGGAAAATCTGATTATTTTCTCAAATTTTTATATTATATATATATATATACTGCGCTGAAACCCGCATTTCCTATACTAGTATGAAGTTTTTGATCTTTAACCAACTTTTTCCTGTGATTTTTACTAGTTTCTTCTTTTCATATAACTTTTTCTGCTCTTTTACCTACTTTTTTCATGGAAAATCTGATTATTTTCTCAATATTTTTATATTATATATATATATATATACTGCGCTGAAACTAGCATTTCCTATACTAGTATGAAAGTTTTTGATCTTTAACCAACTTTTTCCTGTGATTTTTACTAGTTTCTTCCTTTCATATAACTTTTTCTGCTCTTTTACCTACTTTTTTCATGGAAAATCTGATTATTTTCTCAATATTTTTATATTATACTGCTATTTTTATATATATACTGCGCTGAACGCCGCATTTCGTAAACTACTATGAAAGTTTTTGATCTTTAACCAACTTTTTCCTGTGATTTTCACTAGTTACTTCTTTTCATATAACTTTTTCTTCTCTTTTACCTACATTTTTCATGGAAGATCTGATTATTTTCTCAATATTTTTATATTGTACTGTTATTTTTATATATATACTGCGCTGAAACCCGCATTTCCTAAACTACTATGAAAGTTTTTGATCTTTAACCAACTTTTTCCTGTGATTTTTACTAGTTTCTTCTTTTCATATAACTTTTTCTGCTCTTTTACCTACATTTTTCATGGAAAATCTGATTATTTTCTCAATATTTTTATATTGTACTGTTATTTTTATATATATACTGCGCTGAAACCCGCATTTCCTAAACTACTATGAAAGTTTTTGATCTTTAACCAACTTTTTCCTGTGATTTTTACTAGGGTCTTCTTTTCATATAACTTTTTCTGCTCTTTTACCTACATTTTTCATGGAAAATCTGATTATTTTCTCAATAAATCTCACAGCATTTCCTAAACTACTGTGAGAGTTTTTGATCTTTAACCAACTTTTTCCTGTGATTTTTACTAGTTTCTTCTTTTCATATAACTTTTTCTGCTCTTTTACCTACTTTTTTCAAGTAAAATCTGATTATTTTCTCAATATTTTTATATTATACTGCTATATTAATATATATACTGCGCTGAAACCCTCATTTCCTATACTAGGATGAAAGTTTTTGATCTTTAACCAACTTTTTCCTGTGATTTTTACTAGTTTCCTCTTTTCATATAACTTTTTCTGCTCTTTTACCTACTTTTTTTATATAAAATCTGATTATTTTCTCAATACTTTTATATTATACTGCTATTTTTATATATACACTGCGCTGAAACCCGCATTTCCTAAACTACTATGAAAGTTTTTGATCTTAAACCAACTTTACCCTGTGATTTTTACTAGTTTCTTTTTTTCATATAACTTTTTCTGCTCTTTTACCTTCTTTTTTCATGGAAAATCTGATTATTTTCTCAATATTTTTATATTATACTGTTATTTTTATATATACACTGCGCTGAAACCCGCATTTCCTAAACTACTATGAAAGTTTTTGATCTTAAACCAACTTTACCCTGTGATTTTTACTAGTTTCTTCTTTTCATATAACTTTTTCTGCTCTTTTACCTTCTTTTTTCATGGAAAATCTGATTATTTTCTCAATATTTTTATATTATACTGCTATTTTTATATATATACTGCGCTGAAACCCGCAGTTCCTAAACTACTATGAAAGTTTTTGATCTTTAACCAACTTCTTCCTGTGATTTTTACTAGTTTCATCTTTTCATATAACTTTTTCTGCTCTTTTACCTACATTTTTCATGGAAAATCTGATTATTTTCTCAATATTTTTATATTATATATATATATATACTGCGCTGAAACCCGCATTTCCTATACTAGTATGAAAGTTTTTGATCTTTAACCAACTTTTTCCTGTGATTTTTACTAGTTTCTTTGCCTCCTCCTCGAAGGTCCCAGGACCTTCACTCAAAAGATACAGGGAGAGGCGTTCTGCTGCCCGGATTTTGGAGCGCCTTAAAGGCATTCCACCGGAGAAGCTAAACGACAGTAGCAAGAGGTCGTTAGCTTGGGCTACTAATGTAGTGAAAAGCCAACCACAGGCGGACACTACCAGGGGCACTACGCCCAAACGCGACAGGTCATTGGAGGCGTCACCCTCGGAGCCTAAAAGGCTGAAACCGAGTGGTGAAACAATAAATATTGCCAGTAGGCTCAACAGCCCGTATAGTGAAGTGCTGAAAGGCGAAATCACTTACGCCGTATTAGATAGGGGGCACGCTGACTGCGCCATCTCTCCACTGAATTGGAAGAAGGTGGAGTCAGCGATTAATGACATCTATCTGAGCCTGGTGCTGGAAAACGGAGGCCTTGCACCTGTAGGGCGTGACGGAGGATGGCACCAGGGTCATATTAAGCTCGTGACTTTCACGTGCCAGAGATCGGCTGATCTCTTTAAAAAAGCCATCAGCAGACTGGGTGAGGTGTGGAAGGGGGCGCGGCTCGAGGTCGTAACGAGGGATCAAATCCCCAGTAGACCAAGAACCCGCACTTACCTTCCGCGAAGCCCCTCAGACCCTGCTACAATCCTAAAGTTCATCCAACTTTGTAACCCAAACCTTCCTACCCACAATTGGAAGGTTGTCAAGCTGGATGCACTAAAGGGAGAAACGAGGTCCGCAGTGATAATAATAAACAAGGAATCACTGGACCCACTTGCCAAGTCGGAAGGTGTCATCCACTACGGCCTTGGGACGATCACCCTGAAGGTGTATAAAAAGGATGGGGAGACAAGCGCGAAAGCGGAACAGCCTCCCTCCACCTCTGCTGCTTCTACTGTCGGTAATATACTGACGGCGGTAGCAGAGGAGGAGAAAGACCGTCCTGCTTCAAGCGAGCCTCAACCATCTACTTCAGGCTCCATCGTGAGGGCAACCCCTGTAGCCAATATGGTACCGATGGAGGTGGAGGAGGAGGGCTCTGGCACGCAGGCGCTGACCCATATCCTGGGTAGCCATGGTCAGGAAGCTGATGATATTGGCCTCTCCGACCTGGAATTAGCCAGCACCCCGCCCAATAGTCAGGAAGACTCTCTTCTGGAGTCTGACACCGACGATGAGGCTAACTCAACAGTGGTGGAGATTGTGTCCGGAACCAAGACGGACACGTTACCCGACAGCTATGCTCCGGGTGACACAGATTAATCTCCACCACTCCATCGCGGCCTCGGCCGCTCTTCTTCTCCGCGCTAACACCTGCGGAAACGACATAGTCCTGGCCCAGGAACCCTGGGTAGTCAACGACATAGTTCGTGGACTAAGGACTCAGCAATTCAACCTCTACTATGTAAGGAATGAAGGTAAGCCCAGAGCCTGCATACTTACAAGGAGTTCTTTGAATACTCACATTCTCTCCCATCTTAGCGATCGAGACTCAGTCACTGTTTGCCTGGAGGCAGGCAAAACCAAACTATGGCTAGTCTCCTCCTACATGGCCCATGACCATGGGGAATGTCCGTCAGAGACACTGAAAAGGACGATTGCTGAGGCGGAAAGAACAAAAACCGCGCTAATCCTAGGCTGTGATGCAAACGCCCATCACACAATATGGGGAAGCACGGACATCAACGAAAGAGGTGAGTACCTTTTCAACTACCTTATAAGTAGTAGATTAGACTTGTGTAACCAAGGTAATACACCTACCTTCGTAACTAGGAATAGACAGGAAGTCCTAGACCTTACACTCGTGTCTGACCATATAGCGGATAGAACCAGCAATTGGAGGGTATCATCCGATCACTCCTTCTCTGATCACCGCTATCTAATGTTCAGTATAGCGAGTGCCCCCCCATCCCCAAGGGTCTTTAGAAATCCTAAGAGAACCAACTGGGACAGATATAGAGAGATTGTTGCGGCAACAATGTCGAGCACCAACATCTCCATCCCGAGCAACCCCACTCATCTCGAACATTCGGTGGACAACCTCACAAAAACTCTCAACAATGCAATGGCAATGTCATGTCCAATCAGCAGGCAAAGAGGCAAGTCTAAACCTCCCTGGTGGAACCATGAAATTGACCTTTTGCGCAAGAGTTGTAGAAAGCTCTTTAACAAGGCGAAGGGCTCTCGTGATGCTAAGGACTGGGATTCCTATAAGGAACACCTCAGTACCTTTAAAACTGAATTGAGAAAGGCCCAACGAACTTCTTGAAGACTTTTTTGTGGTAAAATCGAAGAAGTCTCCGAGGCTTCCAGGCTAAGAAAGATTCTGGCATCATCCCCTAAATCGCCTAGCTTCCTACAAAAACCTGACGGAACCTGGACCACATCCAGCGAGGAAACCCTCAATCTCCTTGTTGATACACACTTTCCGGGCAACTTCCCGATTAGAGCCAATAAGGAAGTGGTATCTCCCCCAAAAACTTCATGTAACCTTATAAATGTCAGCCACACCACTATCATGTGGGCACTGACAAGCTTCAAACCCTTCAAGTCAGTGGGACCTGACGGCATCATCCCGGCGGAGCTCCAAAGAACAGCTGACCTCATCATGCCTTGGATTGTTAGCATATTCATAGGCTGTATGAGTCTCAGTCATGTCCCCAGCTCCTGGAAAAGGGTCAAAGTAGTGTTTATTCCCAAAGCCGGTAAATACACCCATGCCAAACCAAAGGACCTCAGGCCAATAAGTCTCTCCTCGTTTCTCCTGAAAACCTTGGAGAAACTTATAGACCAATATATCAGGCATGCTATCCCAGCATGCAGACTCTCATCTGCACAAAATGCCTACAACAAGGGCAAATCTGTAGAAACAGCCCTCCACTCTCTGATAGGCACCATCGAAAAATCTCTCGAGTTCAAAGAATACACACTTGTGACTTTTCTCGACATCGAGGGTGCCTTTAACAATATCAACCCGGAAGCAATTTCACTTGCGCTTAGCAACCTCGGGATCGGAAAGCCCCTAGTGGCCTTCATTCATCAGCTACTCACCACCAGAGTAATACACTCTCAGATGGGAGACGCTAAGATCCATAGAGGAGTTAATAGGGGCACCCCACAAGGAGGTGTTCTCTCACCCCTTCTTTGGAACGTAGCGGTAAATGAACTGCTACTAATACTGGAAGAGGTAGGGTGCAAAGTTATTGCGTATGCGGATGATATTGCCATAGCGGCATCCGGCAAATTCGTCTCTACTCTAAAAGACATAATGCAGAATGCCTTTGACAAGCTAGAGGCATGGACACAAACATGCGGACTTGGCGTCAACCCACAAAAAACGGATATCGTACTCTTCACCAACAGATACAAAATCCCCCAATTTGACCCCCCACTGCTGTGCGGCACCACATTACACCTAACCACCAGTGCGAAATTTCTGGGTCTCACTCTCGACAGCAAGCTAAACTGGAAGCTCAATATCCAGGAAAGGGTAAAAAAAAGCCTCTTCTGCACTTTTTTGCTGCAAAAAGGCCATTGGATGCAAATGGGGCCTACAACCTCGCATCGCTCACTGGATTTACACCTCTATTGTCAGACCGACACTTTTGTATGGTGTCTCAGTTTGGTGGACAGCACTAAACAAGGCTATAAACTGCAATGCACTCAACCGAGTACAAAGACTGGCCTGCCTGTGTATCAGCGGGGCACTGAGAAGTACTCCGTCAGACGCACTGAATATTCTCCTCCACCTCCCACCTCTGGAAATATTCGGGAAACAAGCAGCAGCAAGTACAGCCATGAGACTCAAAACACTTCGATTGTGGTCCGAACTCAACACTGGCCAACCAACCATTCTCAAGGAATTTAACTTCCTACCTAGCGACACCGACCGCCTACTACCCCAGGCCATCTTTGAAAAAAAATTCTCAATCAGTATTCCCTCCAGATCGGACTGGATGACTGATATGCAAACACTGAAAGATCCTTTGCGCATCTTCACGGATGGTTCAAAGACAAAATAAGGGGTGGGTGCGGGTGTCTATTCACAAGACCTCAATATTGCTATCTCCGTGAAGCTCCCTGATCACTGTAGCGTTTTTCAGGCAGAAACCATAGCGATTAAAGAGGCGCTGTCCTGGCTTAAAAACAATGTGATATCAAGAAGGGATATCACCATTTGTTCCGATAGTCAGGCCGCCATAAAATCCCTGGACAATGTCATGTTCTACTCTAAGACATCCCTTAATTGCAGGCTGTCTCTTAACGAGATGGCCGAGCATTTTAACATTCACCTCATGTGGGTGCCGGGACATTGTGACATACCAGGAAACTGCAAAGCCGACGAACTCGCTAGGTGTGGTACAACCTCATCCCTATCGATAGAAGGGGTACCACCTTCCATGCCGATCGCTACAGCCTATCACCTTTTAAAGATTCATACAATCAAAACCACCAATGACAAATGGCTAGAAGGCACCACCTGCCTTAAAACAAAAGAAATCTGGCCATCACTTAACCTAAAACGGTCACTCAGTCTACTTGGATCCTTATAGGAGTCATAACCGGGCACTGTGTAATTGGCACTCATGCTCGCAGGGTGGGTGCACCATATAATGATTTTTGCAGAAGGTGCATGGATGAAGAGGAGGAAGAGAACACTCATCACCTTCTCTGCTCCTGCAGTGCTCTTGCCAGTCGTAGGTTCCTGCATCTAGGAGCCTACTACTTCAGCGATCGTAACGAGCTAAAAAGTGCCAGCATTGGCCAACTAAATCGGTTCATCAGCAGCACCAACTGGTTCCAGCGTTAGGAGAAGTCAATCCGAGTGGTATCACAATGGGCCTATTCTGGCCTAAGTGTGACTGCTCTGCAGCAGTCAGCCACTACAACCTAACCTAACCTAACCTAACCTACTAGTTTCTTCTTTTCATATAAATTTTTCTGCGCTTTTACCTACTTTTTTCATGGAAAATCTGATTATTTTCTCAATATTTTTATATCATACTGCTATTTTTATATATATACTGCGCTGAAACCCGCATTTCCTAAGCTACTATGAAAGTTTTTGATCTTTAACCAACCTTTTCCTGTGATTTTTACTAGTTTCTTCTTTTCATATAACTTTTTCTGCTCCTTTACCTACTTTTTTCATGGAAAATCTGATTATTTTCTCAATCTCTTTTTATATTATATATATATATATACTGCGCTGAAACCCGCATTTCCTAAACTACTATGAAAGTTTTTGATCTTTAACCAACTTTTTCCTGCCATTTTTCTTAGTTTCTTCTTATCATTTAACTTTTTCTGCTCTTTTACCTACTTTTTTCATGGAAAATCTGATTATTTTCTCAATATTTTTATATTATATATATATATATATATACTGCGCTGAAACCCGCATTTCCTATACTAGTATGAAGGTTTTTGATCTTTAACCAAATTTTTCCTGTGATTTTTACTAGTTTCTTCTTTTCATATAACTTTTTCTGCTCTTTTACCTACATTTTTCATGGAAAATCTGATTATTTTCTCAATATTTTTATATTATATATATATACTGCGCTGAAACCCGCATTTCCTATACTAGTATGAACGTTTTTGATCTTTAACCAACTTTTTCCTGTGATTTTTACTAGTTTCTTCTTTTCATATAACTTTTTCTGCTCTTTTACCTACATTTTTCATGGAAAATCTGATTATTTTCACAATATTTTTATATTATACTGCTATTTTTATATATATACTGCGCTGAAACCCGCATTTCCTAAACTACTATGAAAGTTTTTGATCTTTAACCAACTTTTTCCTGTGATTTTTACTAGATTCTTCTTTTCATTTAACTTTCTCTGCTCCTTTACCTACTTTTTTCATGGAAAATCTGATTATTTTCTCAATATTTTTATATTATATATGTATATATATGCTGCGCTGAAACCCGCATTTCCTATACTAGTATGAAAGTTTTTGATCTTTAACCAAATTTTTCCTGTGATTTTTACTAGTTTCTTCTTTTCATATAACTTTTTCTGCTCTTTTACCTAAATTTTTCATGGAAAATCTGATTATTTTCTCAATATTTTTATATTATATATATATATATGCTGCGCTGAAACCCGCATTTCCTAAACTACTATGCAAGTTTTTGATCTTTAACCAACTTTTTCCTGTGATTTTTACTAGTTTCTTCTTTTCATATAACTTTTTCTGCTCTTTTACCTACTTTTTTCATTGAAAATCTGATTATTTTCTCAATATTTTTATATTATACTACTATTTTTATATATATACTGCGCTGAAACCCGCATTTCCTAAACTACTATGAAAGTTTTTGATCTTTAACCAACTTTTTCCTGTGATTTTTACTAGTTTCTTCTTTTCGTATAAATTTTTCTGCTCTTTTACCTACATTTTTCATGGAAAATCTGATTATTTTCTCAATATTTTTATATTATATATATATATATATATATATATATATATATATATATATATATATATACGCGCATTTCCTAAACTACTATGAAAGTTTTTGAGCTTTAACCAACTTTTTCCTGTGATTTTTACTAGTTTCTTCTTTTCATATAACTTTTTCTGCGCTTCTACCTACTTTTTTCATGGAAAATCTGATTATTTTCTCAATATTTTTATATCATACTGCTATTTTTATATATATACTGCGCTGAAACCCGCATTTCCCAAGCTACTATGAAAGTTTTTGATCTTTAACCAACCTTTTCCTGTGATTCTTACTAGTTTCTTCTTTTCATATAACTTTTTCTGCTCCTTTACCTAATTTTTTCATGGAAAATCTGATTATTTTCTCAATATTTTTATATTATATATATATATATACTGCGCTGAAACCCGCATTTCCTATACTAGTATGAAAGTTCTTGATCTTTAACCAACTTTTTCCTGTGATTTTTACTAGTTTCTTCTTTTCATATAACATTTTCTGCTCTCTTACCTACATTTTTCATGGAAAATCTGATTATTTTCTCAATATTTGTATATTATTTATCTATATATACTGCGCTGAAACCCTTATTTCCTATACTAGTATGAAAGTTTTTGATCTTTAACCAACTTTTCCCTGTGATTTTTACTAGTTTCTTCTTTTCATATAACTTTTTCTGCTCTTTTACCTACTTTTTTCATGGAAAATCTGATTATTTTCTCAATATTTTTATATTATACTGCTATTTTTATATATATACTGCGCTGAAACCCGCATTTCCTAAACTACTATGAAAGTTTTTGATCTTTAACCAACTTTTTCCTGTGATTTTTACTAGTTTCTTCTTTTCATATAACTTTTTCTGCTCTTTTACCTACTTTTTTTCATGGAAAATCTGATTATTTTCTCAATATTTTTATATTATACTGCTATTTTTATATATATACTGCGCTGAAACCCGCATTTCCTAAGCTACTATGAAAGTTTTTGATCTTTAACCAACTTTTTCCTGTGATTTTTACTAGTTTCTTCTTTTCATATAACTTTTTCTGCTCTTTTACCTACTTTTTTCAAGGAAAATCTGATTATTTTCTCAATATTTTTATATTATATATATATATACTGCGCCGAAACCCGCATTTCCTAAACTGCTATAAAAGTTTTTGATCTTTAACCAACTTTTCCTGTGATTTTTACTAGTTTCTTCTTTTCATATAACTTTTTCTGCTCTTTTACCCGCATTTCCTATTCTAGTATGAAAGTTTTTGATCTTTAACCAACTTTTTCCTGTGATTTTTACTAGTTTCTTCTTTTCATATAACTTTTTCTGCGCTTTTACCTACTTTTTTCATAGAAAATCTGATTATTTTCTCAATATTTTTATATTATATATATAGATATACTGCGCTGAAACCCGCATTTCCTAAACTACTATGAAAGTTTTTGATCTTTAACCAACTTTTTCTTGTGATTTTTACTAGTTTCTTCTTTTCATATAACTTTTTCTGCTCTTTTACCTACTTTTTTCATGGAAAATCTGATTATTTTATCAATATTTTTATATTATATATATATACTGCGCTGAAACCCGCATTTCCTATACTAGTATGAAAGTTTTTGATCTTTAACCAACTTTTTCCTGTGATTTTTACTAGTTTCTTCTTTTCATATAACATTTTCTGCTCTTTTACCTACATTTTTCATGGAAAATCTGATTATTTTCTCAATATTTTTATATTGTACTGCTATTTTTATATATATACTGCGCTGAAACCCGCATTTCCTAAACTACTATGAAAGTTTTTGATCTTTAACCAACTTTTTCCTGAGATTTTTACTAGTTTCTTCTTTTCGTATAACTTTTTCTGCTCTTTTACCTACTTTTTTCATGGAAAATCTGATTATTTTCTCAATATTTTTATATTATACTTCTATTTTTATATATATACTGCGCTGAAACCCGCATTTCCTATACTACTATAAAAGTTTTTGATCTTTAACCAACTTTTTCCTGTGATTTTTACTAGTTTCTTCTTTTCATTTAACTTTCTCTGCTCTTTTACCTACTTTTTTCATGGAAAATCTGATTATTTTCTCAATATTTTTATATTATATATGTATATATATACTGCGCTGAAACCCGCATTTCCTATACAAGTATGAAAGTTTTTGATCTTTAACCAAATTTTTCCTGTGATTTTTACTAGTTTCTTCTTTTCATATAACTTTTTCTGCTCTTTTACCTACTTTTTTCATGGAAAAATCTGATTATTTTCTCAATATTTTTATATTATATATATATATACTGCGCTGAAACCCGCATTTCCTATACTAGTATGAAAGTTTTTGATCTTTAACCAACTTTTTCCTGTGATTTTTACTAGTTTCTTCTCTTCATATAACTTTTTCTGCTCTTTTACCTACTTTTTTCATGGAAAATCTGATTATTTTCTCAATATTTTTATATTATACTGCTATTTTTATATAAATACTGCGCTGAAACCCGCATTTCCTAAACTACTATGAAAGTTTTTGATCTTTAACCAACTTTTTCCTGTGATTCTTACTAGTTTCTTCTTTTCGTATAACTTTTTCTGCTCTTTTACCTACATTTTTCATGGAAAATCTGATTATTTGCTCAATATTTTTATATTATATATATATATACATATACCCGCATTTCCTAAACTACTATGAAAGTTTTTGAAATTTAACCAACTTTTTCCTGTGATTTTTACTAGTTTCTTCTTTTTATATAACTTTTTCTGCTCTTGTACCTACTTTTTTCATGG
This sequence comes from Eristalis arbustorum, assembly GCA_916610145.1. Taxonomy (NCBI): domain Eukaryota; kingdom Metazoa; phylum Arthropoda; class Insecta; order Diptera; family Syrphidae; genus Eristalis; species Eristalis arbustorum. The sequence goes on along the minus strand of CAKAIZ010000279.1, from coordinate 53,082 downwards.
AAAATCTGATTATTTTCTCAATATTTTTATATTATACTGCTATTTTTATATATATACTGCGCTGAAATCCGCATTTCCTAAACTACTATGAAAGTTTTTGATCTTTAACCAACCTTTTCCTGTGATTTTTACTAGTTTCTTCTTTTCATATAACTTTTTCTGCTCTTTTACCTACTTTTTTCATGGAAAATCTGATTAATTTCTCAATCTCTTTTTATATTATATATATATATACTGCGCTGAAACCCGCATTTCCTATACTAGTATGAAAGTTCTTGATCTTTAACCAACTTTTTCCTGTGATTTTTACTAGTTTCTTCTTTTCATATAACTTTTTCTGCTCTTCTACCTACATTTTTCATAGAAAATCTGATTATTTTCTCAATATTTTTATATTATATATATATATATATATACTGCGCTGAATCCCGCATTTCCCAAACTACTATGAAAGTTTTTGATCTTTAACCAACTTTTTCCTGTGATTTTTACTAGTTTCTTCTTTTCATATAACTTTTTCTGCTCTCTTACCTACATTTTTCATGGAAAATCTGATTATTTTCTCAATATTTTTATATTATATATATATATACTGCGGTGAACCCCGCATTTCCTAAACTACTATGAACGTTTTTGATCTTTAACCAACTTTTTCCTGTGATTTTTACTAGTTTCTTCTTTTCATATAACTTTTTCTGCTCTTTTACCTACTTTTTTCATGGAAAATCTGATTATTTTATCAATATTCTTATATTATATATATAAATTAAATTATATTATTATGTTTTATGCAGAGCTTCCCCTTACAAATGCTACAATTGAACTGAACTCTATTTTCCTTACACTACCTTAAATACTGCTGACACATCTTCTGTCTGCAGTCTGGGATGTTTCCACTGGTGTATCGGGTGGCTACCTGTAGCTGCGCGTGCATGATGGAATGCGGGCATCTCCGGTATCGCCTGTGCACGAAGTTACACTTTTCGCTGACGTTGTGAATCGCGCGACCGAATACAATTTGTTACATTAACTCCTCCGCCCTTAAGTGCTAACGTTGGCGAAAGAAAATCAAAACAGTGGAATTTGACTCATACGAGATATCTTCGATATTGGTCTATTTTCTTCGATGTTCTGCGATAGTCTCGACTCTGTCATGGTTTCTTCTACTGCTTCTTGGTGGATTTGCAGCGTTGGTTCAATTTTCCTCTGCTTGCATCGCCATAATGTCAGATACAAAACTGATATTATTATAAGGCTCGAATCGAAGATGTTCATCAAGAATCGTGTTGTATTTCTTCCTTCTAGGACCTCAATCGTTCTTGTATTTTTGGCGTTCATTTCTTTTATCATTTCCAGTGACAGGTGTTCGTGGGTTGAGTAAGGTGGGGAGTTTATTTGCACTATTGCTGGTAATGGATTTGCATTCGATATTTCTTTTGTTACGAGTTGGGAGTTGGAATAGTCGAGTAATTGTGTGTCCGTTTTAGCGTAATGTAAAAGTAACCTGTAAAAGAGTAAAGTCAGTTTCGTATATGGGATTTATGGATTATTCTACCGCTTTCTGTTATGACGGTAGCATGTCTGTTTTCTTTGACTGTTTCTTCCCTAAATCGTTTGGATAATTTACTACCTAATCTTTTGTTTATCTTCACATAAATAACTTGGCCTGGGGCATATTGCTTAATATCATGTCTCTTTTTATTGTGATAATCTAAATCACTTTTTTGTTTCTTCTTGAGACGTTGGATATTTGATTGCCTAGTCCTCTCGTAATCATCAGGACCAAATGCTACTGTTCGACCAAAGAAAAGATCGACTGGTCTTTTGCCAGTGGTAGAATGAATACTGTGGTTGTATTCGTTTACGGATCTTTCGAGGAGTTCTTCGAAGTTTCGTTCGGTACCATCTTCTTTTAAACACCGCATGATTTCAGTCAATGTGGAGTGAAAGCGCTCCACTTGGCCGTTCGCTTCGCTTCTATAGGGCGGAACGCTATAGACGTTGATATTAAGTTCGCCTTTCATCATGAACAGAATTGAAGATGAATTTATAGCTGGCTCGTTGTCCAGAACGATGGCTTTTGGAACACCGAAAAAGAAAAGTAAGTCTCGTAAAGGTATTCTTACGTCTTCTACTGCTCTGCTCTTCAATATTTTTACCTGCGCGTATTTCGTAAATTTATCAAGTGCCGTTAAGACTAATTTTTTTTCAGTGTGAAAAATATCGATGTGTATTGTATGACCTGGGAAAGTCGGAATTGGTGTTTCATTAAGTTTAGGTTGGTTAGGGTGTCTTTCGTATTTGTTTTTTTACAAACAGAACAAATTTTAGTAATTCTTTTAATTTTGTTCATCATGGATGGAAAATAGTGTTTTTCTAAAATTTGGGATCTGTTCTCGACAGCATTTCTGTGGGCTCGCTCATGTGTTTCTATAATGATGGCCTCCTGGTCTTGTTCGTTTAGAACATCTTCAACAAATATCTGTGAGAATCTAATTTTATAACCGTTAAAGTGATGGATGAAAATTTCTTGAATCATGCCCATTATTCTTTCTTCAGTTTTGATGCAGTTTATGATGCTAGGGTTAAGTATTTTTTTAAGAATTTTCAACAAATTTTCGCTGGTATAATGTGGTTCTGTGATTAAGTGTCGGTGATATCGAGGGAAAACAATTTTGAAATTATGGCTAGAGCTTTCACCTATTTCCAAAAATATTTGATTTTTGTAAACGTTTATTGGTACTTCTACACTAGTTATTAGGTTGTCAGATGAGCTTTCTTGGCTATGTATTGTCGAAGTCATGGTATTAATCTCAGTAACGAGGGGCTTCCTGGAGAGCGCATCGGCAACAACATTGGCCTTACCGGCCTTGTAGTGCATCTCATAATTATATTCCTCCAATATAGCCTTCCATCGTTTCATTTTCGAATTATTATTCTTATTGCTTAGCGCGTATGTCAACGGCTGATGATCGGTATAGATTACAACTCTGGCGGGACCGTAAAGGTAATTTCGGAGTGAGTTTAATGCCCATATTATTGCCAGCATTTCTTTTTCGTTTGTGGCATAGTTTTCTTCGGTCTGGTTTAGAGTCCTTGAGATGAACATTATGGGTTTTCCTTCCTGTGCTAGCACAGCTCCGATCGCGAAGTTTGATGCATCAGTTGTTAATTCGAATTTTTTTCCGAAATCTGGATATGTTAGAATAACTTCGTTAGACACCAACGCGTTTTTGATTTCTTTAAATGCTTCTATTGCTGTTTCGTCTAAATTGATTTCTTTTTTCTGAGATATATTTTTGGACAACCGTCCCTCCTCCCCCCTTAAAAGGGTTGTGAGGGGTTTCGCTATCTTGGCGTAATCTCTCACAAACCTACGATAGTATCCCGATAGTCCAAGGAAAGATCGAAGCTCTTTAACATTCTTTGGGCAGGGAAAATTTAGTATCGCTTCTAGTTTTGCGGGGTTTGTTCGAATGCCGTTAGCTGAGACGATGAATCCTAGGAATTCAACCTCTTGTTTAAAGAAATCACACTTGTCCAATTGAACTTTCATGTTCGCTTGTTCAAGTGTTTCGAATATTGTCTGGATGTTTTTAAGATGTTCGGCCTTAGTTTTGCTGAAGACGATAATGTCGTCAATGTATATAAAGCATTTCTTGCCGATATGGTCTCGAAGTACGTCATCCAATGCTCTCTGAAATATTGATGGGGCATTTTTTAGGCCAAATGGTAACCTCGTGAGCTCATACTTTGCGTTGTTGATGGAAAACGCTGTCTTCTCAATGTCAGATTCCCTTAGAGGAATCTGATGAAAACCGCTTTTCAAGTCAAGTACGGTGAACCATTTTCTTTGGCCTAACTGGGAGAGTACCTCGTTGATTTCTGGTATCGGGTATCGATCGGGTATAGTGACGCTATTAAGCTTCCTATAATCGATAACGAGCCGATACTTTCTCTTGCCAGTTGCGTCCATCTTTTTAGGTACTATCCATACAGGGGAATTGTATGGAGACCTAGAAGGTTATATAATTTCATCGTGAAGCAGTTTCTGGATTTGGTTTTCTACTTCGTCCTTCAGTGCCATTGGATATGGATAAAATTTTGTGTATACGGGTCTATCGTTTGTAGTTCTTATTTCACCCATGACTTTTGTTGTGAATGTTAATTTTTCGTCAGGTTCTAGGAAAAGGTTGGGAAAATTTTGAATTAAGGATTCGAGAGATTGCCTATCTTCAGTATTTAGGTGGTTGGTTCTGACATTAATATTATTGACATCTTGAGTTGTCTGATATTTAATGCGAACCTTTATTTTATCTCGGATGGTCATGTGATCTTTGTGTGTGTGAATGATTGCAGAAAGTTTTTTTAGAGTATCGTGTCCAAGGATTCCGTGGAACGATTTCAGGGTGGGAAGTAAATAGAATTTAATTTTCTCTTGAAGTGCGTGATTTCTCCTTATGCCAGTTAGATGATTGTTGACATAGTTTGCCCTGAAGTTCTGATTTTCCAACTTTAGGCAAAGGTGGAGAGCCTGGGGCAAATCGGCAGGTTCTCTGATACCAAGTAACCTTGGTAGATCACCCCTGAGTCCCCTTATAAAAGTATCTAACGCTTTGTCACGATAGGTTTGTTTTAGTATGGACATGGCTTCGACGCCAATATCCATAGAGGACAATCGATCGATTATTAGAGATAGGTGAGAATAAACGTTCCGATAAAAATCTTGAACGCTTCTTCCTCCCTGTACCAATGATGACATTTGGTACTCGAGTGTGGTAAGATCGCGTTTGTCTGCGTAATGCATGACTAGGCATTTTGAAATACTTCTCCAATTGAGTGGAGTGTTAAATGATTCCAATGCAAAGTCTGCATTGCCGATAATTTTGTTCCTAATTACACTCAAGATTGCGTAATATTTAGGAGTGCCAATGATTGGGTCATAGATTTCCAAGACTCTCTCGACGCTCTTTCTCCAGGAGTTGAACTCTCCTGGGTCCCCTGCGAAAGTCCTAAGGCTTCGCACTATATCAGGGACTCTATCTAAATCAGATAAGTCATTCCTGTATTCGGGATATATCGTGTCATCAATGACCTGTATTTGGTCAGCGTTAGGGTTAAGTGCGTTTTGCACGAGAGATTGCCCTTGTTCACTGAGAACTCGGCTAATAATAGAGGATATGAGCGACTCGAATTCGGGGGTAGTACGTACTTCTTGATCGGGAGAAGTGTTCGTAGAAGTTGATTTGGATGAAACGGGTCTGGGGGCAGATTTCTCACGGGCTGCTTTCGAAGTGGAAGGCCGGGCTGAGGGTGCATTTTCAGAAATTGTTTCGAGACAGATTGTGTCTTCCCCAACTTGTTCTTGTTGAACATTAGCGTTCGATCTAAGTAATCGATCTGTAGACATTTTCGCGGTTAATGAATACCGTAATGTTAATGAATACCGAATAGAAAATTTCACTTGGTTTTAAACAGATTAACACTGAATTAACACTAAATTAAATTCGAATACCGAATGATTCACTTGCTATTGTTTTCCTTATGTGGATATTTGTAAAATCTTATTCTAGTTTTAATTAGTATAAATATTGATTTACCCTTATATGAGTTTCATAAATGCTCATTCTTTGATTAGTACAATTATATAGTAATTATAAAATGTATATAAATGAAATTCTTTTATCTTTGCTTAAAGTCTAGGCTTACAGGAAGATAATGTAGTGCGTCATCCTCGGGTGTTTGGGTTGGTTGATCCGGTGGTGCGGCTAGCTTGTGAAACTACCGTTTTGCTCACGGCGTCAGGATTTTCACTTAACACTGTGGGCTACTTCGGGGCCCTTTAGATTTTTTCACCACTCGCGATCTTGGGACCAGTGGATACGACACGAACGATTTTTCGAGAATTTTCTTGACCGGCGGCTACTTGAGGCGACAGGCTTTAGTTATGTTTTCACTCGCGACGACCACTGGTCCCTGGTCGGGCGCCAATTAAATTATATTATTATGTTTTCTTTAAAAAAAATGTTTTTTTTTTTTTTTTTTTTTTTATAATTTGCGCGTGCTCAAAGGGTTATAATCTATTGGAAATATTGAGCTGGGAAGAGCATTCCATATTCGTGTAGTGCGGCTAAAAAACGAGTCTCTAAATTTCACTGTGCGTCCGAAAGCAGGCTTAAGGGTAAACTGATGAGCATTCCTGGCGAGACGTGTATTGCGGGTGAATTCAAGGAGAGGAGGAATGCAGTTGGCTAGCTCACTTGAGCATCGTTTGTTAAAGTAACGATAAAACACGGACAAAGAAGACACGGTTCGTCGATGTTCAAGGGAGTCTAATGAACCCGCGATATCATTGTCTCCTATAAGTTTTATCGCTCGCTTTTGAATTCTATCTAGTAGGTGCAAGGTGGTCTTGGGGGCACCAGACCAGATATGAGCGTTATACTCAAGCTTTGGGCGAATAAACGCCTTATAGATTAGAGCCAAATCAGAGGGGGTGAAGTATTTCTTGCATCGATTAAGGAAACCTAAACATTTCGCAGCATTTTTGGCGACCTCGAATATGTGATCGTTCCAACTAAGTGTTGTGTTGATGGACATACCGAGGATGGAAAGTTTTCCGGTTTCATCGATACAAGCGCCATTCATGGATAATGGCTGATTATCAGGGGTTCGCTTTAGAGACAGCAGACAGCATTGAGTTTTGGAAGCATTGAATTCCACTCTGTTGTTCTTACCCCAGTTAATTATGCTGTCCAGATCGGAATTCAATGTGCTTGACATACGCTGCCGTTCCAATATTACGTCCGAAGGGCAGGGTCGTGAATTTTGGAACGAATATGAAAAGCTGAGGGTGCTGTCATCAGCGAAGGAGTGGATTGGATTAGAAGTGGCAGACAGGAGATCATTTATAAAAATGAGAAAGAGTGTCGGAGACAGAACAGAGCCTTGGGGGACACCAGCATTTATTTTGTGGATATCAGACTTGAACCCATCCAAAACAACTTGGATTGAACGGTTCGAAAGGTAGTTTCTAATCCATAGAAGCAGAGATTCATCAACACCATAAGCACGCATTTTCGACAAAAGAGCTTGATGCCAAACTCTGTCAAATGCTTTAGAAATATCAAGCGCAACTATCTTGCTTTCGCCTGCATTGTGCAAAGATTGGTTCCACTTTTCGGTGAGATAAGCTATCAAATCACCAGTGAACCTGTTGCTGCGGAAGCCATACTGTCGGTCATTAAGAAGCTTCCGCGATTCAAGATATTTCAAAAGCTGACGATTTATCAGCGTTTCCATGACCTTAGAAAGAAGGGACGTAAGTGCTATGGGTCGGTACGAGGTGGGTGACGAAGATTCGCCCTTTTTAGGGACGGGCTGGACAAATGCTGTTTTCCATCTACTCGGAAAGAGACCTGAAGAGTAGAATAGATGAAAAAGCTTACGCAGTGGTTTTGCCAGCGAAGAAGAACACCTCTTCAGAAGTATTGGGGGAATACCATCCGGGCCAGCGGATTTGTGCACGTCGAGATCTTTAAGTGAATATTTATTATATCGACTCTGTTGGGCAGAGCTTCCCCTTACAAATGCTACAATTGAACTGAACTCTATTTTCCTTACACTACCTTAAATACTGCTGACACATCTTCTGTCTGCAGTCTGGGATGTTTCCACTGGTGTATCGGGTGGCTACCTGTAGCTGCGCGTGCATGATGGAATGCGGGCATCTCCGGTATCGCCTGTGCACGAAGTTACACTTTTCGCTGACGTTGTGAATCGCGCGACCGAATACAATTTGTTACATTAACTTATATACTGCGTTGAAACCCGCATTTCCTAAACTACTATGAACGTTTTTGATCTTTAACCAACTTTTTCCTGTGATTTTTACTAGTTTCTTCTTTTCATATAAGTTTTTCTGCTCTTTTACCTACTTTTTTCATGGAAAATCTGATTATTTTCTCAATATTTTTATATTATACTGCTATTTTTGTATATATACTGCGCTGAAACTCGCATTTCCTATACTACTATGAAAGTTTTTGATCTTTAACCAACTTTTTCCTGTGATTTTTACTAGTTTCTTCTTTTCATATAAGTTTTTCTGCTCTTTTACCTACTTTTTTCATGGAAAATCTGATTATTTTATCAATATTTTTATATTATATATATATACTGCGCTGAAACCCGCATTTCCTAAACTACTATGAAAGTTTTTGATCTTTAACCAACTTTTTCCTGTGCTTTTTACTAGTTTCTTCTTTTCATATAACTTTTTCTGCTCTTTTACCTACATTTTTCATGGAAAATCTGATTATTTTCTCAATATTTTTATATTATACTGCTATTTTTGTATATATACTGCGCTGAAACCCGCATTTCCTAAATTACAATGAAAGTTTTTGATCTTTAACCAACTTTTTCCTGTGATTTTTACTAGTTTCTTCTTTTCATATAACTTTTTCTGCTCTTTTACCTACATTTTTCATGGAAAATCTGATTATTTTCTCAATATTTTTATATTATATATATATATATATACTGCGCTGAAACCCGCATTTTCTATACTAGTATGAAAGTTTTTGATCTTTAACCAACTTTTTCCTGTGATTTTTACTAGTTTCTTCTTTTCATATAACTTTTTCTGCTCTTTTACCTACATTTTTTATGGAAAATCTGATTATTTTCTCAATATTTTTATATTATTTATATATATATACTGCGCTGAAACCCGCATTTCCTATACTAGTATGAAAGTTTTTGATCTTTAACCAACTTTTTCCTGTGATTTTTACTAGTTTCTTCTTTTCATATAACTTTTTCTGCTCTTTTACCTGCTTTTTTCATGGAAAATCTGATTATTTTCTCAAAATTTTTATATTATACTGCAATTTTTATATATATACTGCGCTGAAACCCGCATTTCCTAAACTACTATGAAAGTTTTTGATCTTTAACCAACTTTTTCCTGGGATTTTTACTAGTTTCTTCTTTTCATATAACTTTTTCTGCTCTTTTACCTACTTTTTTCATGGAAAATCTGATTATTTTCTCAATATTTTTATAATATTTATATATATATACTGCGCTGAAACCCGCATTTCCTATACTAGTATGAAAGTTTTTGATCTTTAACCAACTTTTTCCTGTAATTTTTACTAGTTTCTTCTTTTCATATAACTTTTTCTGCTCTTTTACCTACTTTTTTCATGGAAAATCTGATTATTTTCTCAATATTTTTATATTATACTGCTATTTTTATATATATACTGCGCTGAAACCCGCATTTCCTAAACTACTATGAAAGTTTTTGATCTTTAACCAACTTTTTCTTGTGATTTTTACTAGTTTCTTCTTTTCATATAACTTTTTCTGCTCTTTTACCTACTTTTTTCATGGAAAATCTGATTATTTTCTCAATATTTTTATATTATACTGCTATTTTTATATATATACTGCGCTGAACCCCGCATTTCCTAAACTACTATGAAAGTTTTTGATCTTTAACCAACTTTTTCCTATGATTTTTACTAGTTTCTTCTTTTCATATAACTTTTTCTGCTCTCTTACCTACATTTTTCATGGAAAATCTGATTATTTTCTCAATATTTTTATATTATATATATATATACTGCGCTGAAACTCGCAATTCCTATACTAGTATGAAAGTTTTTGATCTTTAACCCACTTTTTCCTGTGATTTTTACTAGTTATATGAAAAGATATAACTTTTTCTGCTCTTTTACCTACTTTTTTCATGGAAAATCTGATTATTTTCTCAATATTTTTATATTATATATATATACTGCGCTGAAACGCATTTCCTAAACTACTATAAAAGTGTTTGATCTTTAACCAACTTTTTCCTGTGATTTGTACTAGTTTCTTCTTTTCATATAACTTTTTCTGCTCTTTTACCTACTTTTTTCATGGAAAATCTGATTATTTTATCAATATTTTTATATTATATATATATTATTATTTTATTTATCAGGCAGACGAACCATGAAGGGTCTGAGCCTGAGCAATTGCTGCCTTCCATCGGTGACGGTCCTGGGCACGCTGCTTCCAGTCATCAAGGCCAAGCTGTCTTGCATCCGCGGTGACTTGGTCTTTATACCGGAGGTTCGGTCTTCCTCTCCTTCTCGAACCAGGAGGCTCGGATTCGAAGACCCTCTTTGCTGGAGCGTTGTTGTCCATTCGCTCGATGTGGCCGAGCCAGTGTAGTCGACGGATTTTTGCCTTCCGAACTACATCCACATCCTTGTACAGCTCGTAGAGTTCGCGGTTGTGTCTTCTCCTCCATTCGCCTTCCTCGCAGACGGGACCATATATCCGACGTAGAATTTTTCTTTCGAAGGCACCAAGAATCAGCTCTGCAGCCTTACTTAATGTCCAGCTTTCGGCTCCATAAAGTAGGACTGGCAGGATAAGGGTTTTGTAGAGCATGACTCTGGTCCTTCGAGTCAGGAGTTTCGAGCCCAGTTGTTTTGACAGACCGAAGTAGCATCGGTTGCCAAGAGCGATTCTACGTCAGATCTCCACTACGATGTCATTCGTGGAGTTTACATTTGCCCCGAGGTAGACAAACTCCTTTACTACCTCGAAATTGTAGCTGTCGATTGTAACGTTTTGGCCTAGGTGGTGTGCGGCGGATCGTTGTTTGCTCGACAGCATATATTTTGTTTTGTCCTCGTTGACCTTAAGACCAGCTCGTTTCGCCTGTTCCTCAATTGCCGTGAAAGCTTCCACGATGGCACGTTGGGACCGCGCGACAATGTCGATGTCATCCGCGTACCCCAACAGCTGGACTGACTTGTAGAAGATAGTGCCTTCCGTGTTGACTTTTGCCCGCCGCACTATCTTCTCCAGTACCAGATTGAAGAAATCACACGACAGCGCATCTCCTTGCCGAAATCCGGTGCAGGTTTCGAACGGTTCAGAGGTTTTTGAACCGAACTGCACGGTGCATCGCGTATGTGTTAGCGTGGTGCGACACAACCGGATCAGTTTTCCCGGGATCCCGAATTCGGCCATCGCTTCGAATAGCTCCTTGCGATGAATGCTGTCGTATGCGGCTTTAAAATCGATGAAAAGATGGTGAGTATCGATTTGAAACTCGCTGGTCTTCTCCAGGATCTGCCTTAGTGTGAAGATTTGGTCTGTAGTCGATTTGCCGGGCCGGAAGCCGCACTGGTACGTGCCGATTAGTGCGGTGCAAAACGGCTTTAGACGTTCACACAGTACGCTGGATAGGACCTTGTAGGCGACATTGAGCAGGGATATACCTCTGTAGTTCTTGCAGGAGGTAGGATCGCCTTTTTTGTGGATGGGGCATATGGAGCTGATATTCCAGTCGTCGGGCATGCTTTCATCTTCCCAAATTCGGCAAATGATTTGGTGCATGCTCCCTACCATTACATTGCCCCCAGCTTTGAAAAGCTCCGATGGGAAACCATCTGAGCCTGCGGCTTTGTTGTTCTTCAGCCTTTTAATGGCTGTACCGACTTCTTCAAAGCTAGGTGGGAGGACTTCTTCGTCGACTGGAGTTGGGATTTCCTGGTTCCCTATCACTCTCTCATGGTCAGGCCCGCTAAGCAGCTGTTGGAAGTGCTGCTTAGACACATCCACTATTCCCTGGGGGTCCGTAACTAGGTTACCCTCGCAATTTCGAAGAGCCTGGGTGCCTTTCCTAAAGCCTGTGGCAAGGCTTTTGGCTTTTTTGTAAAAGGCCCGTATTTTTTGCTTGTCCCTAGACTCTTCGATATCCTTGAGCTGGGAGGTTGCGAGAGACCTTTTCTTCAGGCGTAGAAGCTTTTTCTCCTCCCGTCTTCTAGCCCGGTACTCCTCTTGCGCTGCTCTTGTTTTCCGTTGCAGCGCTTTTTGGTATGCCTCGTCAGTTGCACGTTTTTTCTGCTCACACTCGCCATCATACCACGGGTTTCTTGTCGGGGGTGGTAGGTAGCCTAATGTAGTTTCCGCTACCTCTTTGATGGCCGAGCGGCAATGCAACCACATCTCGTTGGCACTTGACGTAGGCATACCGGAGAGTCTCTCACTTAATTGCTCTTCGTAGGCTCTGGCAATCTCCGGTGTGCTTAGGCGTCCAATGTCAAAAGTTTTCTTTGTCGGCTGGTGCAGCTTTCTGACATTGGACAGTCGAGCTCTGAATCTTGCTGCAACAAGAAAGTGGTCAGAGTCGACGTTTGCCCCCCTGAATGTTCGCACATCCAGGATGTTTGACGCGTGTCTTCCGTCAATAAGCACATGGTCGATTTGGTTGGCGGTTCGACCATCCGGGGATCGCCAGGTTGCTGTGTGGATTTTTTTGCGAGGGAACCTTGTGCTACTTATGACCATATTACGTGCTGTCGCAAAGTCTGTGAGTCGGAAGCCGTTGTCTGTTGTCGTGTCGTGGAGGCTGTGCTTTCCGATCACTCCGCCAAAGATGTTTTCCTTACCGATTTTAGCATTGAAGTCCCCGAGTACGATTTTGACATCGTACTCCGGACAGGCTCCGTAGGCACCGTCCAAGAGGTCGTAAAAATCCTCTTTGACAGAGTCTTCAGCTTCGTCGGTAGGGGCGTGTGCACATATGAGGCTGATGTTGTAGAATCTGCCTTGGATGCGGATCACAGCCAGGCGATCGCTTATCGGTTTGAAGTCGATGACCTTCGACCTTAGCCGCTTTCCCACGACGAATCCGCATCCAAATATGTGCAACCTTTTATGACAGCTGTAATATATGTCGCACTCTTTCTTTTTCATAATTCCGTGTCCTATCCAGCGTATTTCCTGGAGCGCAGTAATATCCGCTTTATACTGCGTGAGGATATTTTCCAGTTTTTGTGCGGCCCCCGGAGTGTAGAGTGTTCTTACATTCCAGGAGCACACTCGCAAATCGTAGTCCTTTTTCGCGCCGTATCGTCGTTGGGGTTCCGTCCGTTCGTCCGAGGCTGCTTGCTCTTCCGTAACAGTTATTTTTTTTTTGTGGGTGGGTTGTTAGCCCTCCGCACAACCACTGGGGAAACGCTGCATGCATTGGTTCACCTCACAACGGGTGTTGTGAAAGCTATCCAGGGGGCGCCGCTTGGAGGCTGCATGTCAACTTGATCTATGCATCGACAAGGATCGTTGCTGGCATCCCGCCAAGTTGAGAGCGATCAGCAACTTTGCCCTGTGAGCATAGACCCTGCCCTAACTTTTTCTGTTCTCTTACCTACATTTTTCATGGAAAATCTGATTATTTTCTCAATATTTTTATATTATACTGCTATTTTTATATATAAACTGCGCTGAAACCCGCATTTCCTAAACTACTATGAAAGTTTTTGATCTTTAACCGACTTTTTCCTGTGATTTTTACTAGTTTCTTCTTTTCATATAACTTTTTCTGCTCTTTTACCTTCTTTTTTCATGGAAAATCTGATTACTATCTCAATATTTTTATATTATTTATATATATATATACAGCGCTGAAACCCGCATTTACTATACTAGTATGAAAGTTTTTGATCTTTAACCAACTTTTTCCCGTGATTTTTATTAGTTTCTTCTTTTCATATAACTTTTTCTGCTCTTTTACCTACATTTTTATGGAAAATCTGATTATTTTCTCAATATTTTTATATTATATATATATATATATATATATACTGCACTATAACCCGCATTTCCTAAACTGCTATGAAAGTTTTTGATCTTTAACCAACTTTTTCCTGTGATTTTTACTAGTTTCTTCTTTTCATATAACTTTTTCTGCTCTTTTACCTACTTTTTCATGGAAAATCTGATTATTTTCTCAATATTTTTATATTATACTGCTATTTTTATATATAAACTGCGCTGAAACCCGCATTTCCTAAACTACTATGAAAGTTTTTGATCTTTAACCAACTTTTTCCTGTGATTTTTACTAGTTTCTTCTTTTCATATAACTTTTTCTGCTCTTTTACCTACTTTTTTCATGGAAAATCTGATTATTTTCTCAATATTTTTATATTATACTGCTATTTTTATATATATACTGCGCTGAAACCCGCATTTCCTAAACTACTGTGAGAGTTTTTGATCTTTAACCAACTTTTTCCTGTGATTTTTACTAGTTTCTTCTTTTCATATAACTTTTTCTGCTCATTTACCTACTTTTTTCATGGAAAATCTGATTATTTTCTCAATATTTTTATATTATATATATATATATATATACATATATATATATATATACTGCGCTGAAACCCGCATTTCCTATACTAGTATGAAAGTTTTTGATCTTTAACCAACTTTTTCCCGTGATTTTTATTAGTTTCTTCTTTTCATATAACTTTTTCTGCTCTTTTACCTACATTTTTTATGGAAAATCTGATTATTTTCTCAATATTTTTATATTATATATATATATATATACTGCGCTGAAACCCGCGTTTCCTATACTAGTATGAAAGTTTTTGATCTTTAACCAACTTTTTCCTGTGATTTTTACTAGTTTCTTCTTTTCATATAACTTTTTCTGCTCTTTTACCTGTTTTTTTCATGGAAAATCTGATTATTTTCTCAACATTTTTATATTATACTGCTATTTTTATATATATACTGCGTTGAAACCCGCATTTCCTAAACTACTATGAAAGTTTTTGATCTTTAACCGACTTTTTCCTGTGATTTTTACTAGTTTCTTCTTTTCATATAACTTTTTCTGCTCTTTTACCTTCTTTTTTCATGGAAAATCTGATTACTATCTCAATATTTTTATATTATTTATATATATATATACAGCGCTGAAACCCGCATTTACTATACTAGTATGAAAGTTTTTGATCTTTAACCAACTTTTTCCTGTGATTTTTACTAGTTTCTTCTTTTCATATAACTTTGTCTGCTCTTTTACCTACTTTTTTCATGGAAAATCTGATTATTTTCTCAATTTTTTTATATTATATATATATATACTGCGCTGAAACCCGCATTTCCTAAACTACTATGAAAGTTTTTGATCCTTAACCAACTTTTTCTTGTGATTTTTACTAGTTTCTTCTTTTCATATAACTTTTTCTGCTCTTTTACCTACTTTTTTCATGGAAAATCTGATTATTTTCTCAATATTTTTATATTATACTGCTATTTTTATATATATACTGCGCTGAACCCCGCATTTCCTAAACTACTATGAAAGTTTTTGATCTTTAACCAACTTTTTCCTGTGATTTTTACTAGTTTCTTCTTTTCATATAACTTTTTCTGCTCTTTTACCTACTTTTTTCATGGAAAATCTGATTATTTTCTCAATATTTTTATATTATACTGCTATTTTTATATATATACTGCGCTGAAACCCGCATTTCCTAAGCTACTGTGAGAGTTTTTGATCTTTAACCAACTTTTTCCTGTGATTTTTACTAGTTTCTTCTTTTCATATAACTTTTTCTGCTCTTTTACCTACTTTTTTCAAGGAAAATCTGATTATTTTCTCAATATTTTTATAATATACTGCTATTCTTATATATATGCTGCGCTGAAACCCTCATTTCCTATACTAGTATGAAAGTTTTTGATCTTTAACCAACTTTTTCCTGTGATTTTTACTAGTTTCTTCTTTTCATATAACTTTTTCTGCTCTTTTACCTACTTTTTTCATGGAAAATCTGATTATTTTCTCAATATTTTTATATTATATATATATATATATATATATATATATATATATATATATATATATATATATATATATATATATATATATATATATATATATATATATATATACTGCGCTGAAACCCGCATTTCCTAAACTACTATGAAAGTTTTTGATCTTTAACCAAGTTTTTCCCGTGATTTTTACTAGTTTCTTCTTTTTATATAACTTTTTCTGCTCTTTTACCTACTTTCTTCATGGAAAATCTGATTATTTTCTCAATATTTTTATATTATATATATATACTGCGCTGAAACCCGCATTTCCTAAACTACTATGAAAGTTTTTGATCTTTAACCAACTTTTTCCTGTGATTTTTACTAGTTTCTTCTTTTCATATAACTTTTTCTGCTCTTTTACCTACTTTTTTCATGGAAAATCTGATTATTTTCTCAATATTTTTATATTATATATATATATATATATATACTGCGCTGAAACCCGCATTTCCTATACTAGTATGAAAGTTTTTGATCTTTAACCAACTTTTTCCTGTGATTTTTACTAGTTTCTTCTTTTCATATAACTTTTTCTGCTCTTTTACCTACTTTTTTCATGGAAAATCTGATTATTTTCTCAATATTTTTATAATATACTGCTATTCTTATATATATGCTGCGCTGAAACCCTCATTTCCTATACTAGTATGAAAGTTTTTGATCTTTAACCAACTTTTTCCTGTGATTTTTACTAGTTTCTTCTTTTCATATAACTTTTTCTGCCCTTTTACCTACTTTTTTCATGGAAAATCTGATTATTTTCTCAATATTTTTATATTATACTGCTATTTTTATATATATACTGCGCCGAACCCCGCATTTCCTAAACTACTGTGAGAGTTTTTGATCTTTAACCAATTTTTTGCTGTGATTTTTACTAGTTTCTTCTTTTCATATAACTCTTTCTGCTCTTTTACCTACTTTTTTCATGGAAAATTTCAATATTTTTATATTATACTGCTATTTTTATATATATACTGCGCCGAACCCCGCATTTCCTAAACTTCTGTGAGAGTTTTTGATCTTTAACCAACTTTTTCCTGTGATTTTTACTAGTTTCTTCTTTTCATATAACTTTTTCTGCTCTTTTACCTACTTTTTTCAAGGAAAATCTGATTATTTTCTCAATATTTTTATATTATACTGCTATTTTTATATATATACTGCGCTGAAACCCTCATTTCCTATACTAGTATGAAAGTTTTTGATCTTTAACCAACTTTTTCCTGTGATTTTTACTAGTTTCTTCTTTTCATATAACTTTTTCTGCTCTTTTACCTACTTTTTTCAAGGAAAATCTAATTATTTTCTCAATATTTTTATATTATACTGCTATTTTTATATATATACTGCGCTGAAACCCTTATTTCCTAAACTACTATGAAAGTTTTTGATCTTTAACCAACTTTTTCCTGTGATTTTTACTAGTTTCTTCTTTTCATATAACTTTTTCTGCTCTTTTACCTACTTTTTTCATGGAAAATCTGATTATTTTCTCAATATTTTTATATTATACTGCTATTTCTATATATACACTGCGCTGAAACCCGCATTTCCTAAAATACTATGAAAGTTTTTGATCTTAAACCAACTTTACCCTGTGATTTTTACTAGTTTCTTCTTTTCATATAACTTTTTCTGCTCTTTTACCTACATTTTTCATGGAAAATCTGATTATTTTCTCAATATTTTTATATTATATATATATATATACTGCGCTGTAACCCGCATTTCCTATACTAGTATGAAAGTTTTTGATCTTTAACCAACTTTTTCCTGTGATGATACTAGTTTTTTCTTTTCATATAACTTTTTCTGCTCTTTTACCTACTTTTTTCATGGAAAATCTGATTATTTTCTCAATATTTTTATATTATGTATATATATATACATACTGCGCTGAAACCCGCATTTCCTATACTAGTATGAAGGTTTTTGATCTTTAACCAACTTTTTCCCGTGATTTTTACTAGTTTCTTCTTTTCATATAACTTTTTCTGCTCTTTTACCTACATTTTTTATTTAAAATCTGATTATTTTCTCAATATATTTATATTATATATATATATATACTGCGCTGAAACCCTCATTTCCTATACTAGTATGAAAGTTTTTGATCTTTAACCAACTTTTTCCTGTGATTTTTACTAGTTTCTTCTTTTCATATAACTTTTTCTGCTCTTTTACCTGCTTTTTTCATGGAAAATCTGATTATTTTCTCAATATTTTTATATTATACTGCTATTTTTATATATATACTGCGCTGAAACCCGCATTTCCTAAACTACTATGAAAGTTTTTGATCTTTAACCAACTTTTTCCTGTGATTTTTACTAGTTTCTTCTTTTCATATAACTTTTTCTGCTCTTTTACCTACTTTTTTCATGGAAAATCTGATTATTTTCTCAATATTTTTATATTATATATATATATATATATATATATATACTGCGCTGAAACCCGCATTTCCTATACTAGTATGAAAGTTTTTGATCTTTAACCAACTTTTTCCTGTGATTTTTACTAGATTCTTCTTTTCATATAACTTTTTCTGCTCTTTTACCTACTTTTTTCAAGGAAAATCTGATTATTTTCTCAATATTTTTATAATATACTGCTATTCTTATATATATGCTGCGCTGAAACCCTCATTTCCTATACTAGTATGAAAGTTTTTGATCTTTAACCAACTTTTTCCTGTGATTTTTACTAGTTTCTTCTTTTCATATAACTTTTTCTGCTCTTTTACCTACTTTTTTCATGGAAAATCTGATTATTTTCTCAATATTTTTATATTATACTGCTATTTTTATATATATACTGCGCCGAACCCCGCATTTCCTAAACTACTGTGAGAGTTTTTGATCTTTAACCAATTTTTTCCTGTGATTTTTACTAGTTTCTTCTTTTCATATAACTTTTTCTGCTCTTTTACCTACTTTTTTCATGGAAAATTTCAATATTTTTATATTATACTGCTATTTTTATATATATACTGCGCCGAACCCCGCATTTCCTAAACTTCTGTGAGAGTTTTTGATCTTTAACCAACTTTTTCCTGTGATTTTTACTAGTTTCTTCTTTTCATATAACTTTTTCTGCTCTTTTACCTACTTTTTTCAAGGAAAATCTGATTATTTTCACAATATTTTTATATTATACTGCTATTTTTATATATATACTGCGCTGAAACCCTCATTTCCTATACTAGTATGAAAGTTTTTGATCTTTAACCAACTTTTTCCTGTGATTTTTACTAGTTTCTTCTTTTCATATAACTTTTTCTGCTCTTTTACCTACTTTTTTCAAGGAAAATCTAATTATTTTCTCAATATTTTAATATTATACTGCTATTTTTATATATATACTGCGCTGAAACCCTTATTTCCTAAACTACTATGAAAGTTTTTGATCTTTAACCAACTTGTTCCTGTGATTTTTACTAGTTTCTTCTTTTCATATAACTTTTTCTGCTCTTTTACCTACTTTTTTCATGGAAAATCTGATTATTTTCTCAATATTTTTATATTATACTGCTATTTCTATATATACACTGCGCTGAAACCCGCATTTCCTAAAATACTATGAAAGTTTTTGATCTTAAACCAACTTTACCCTGTGATTTTTACTAGTTTCTTCTTTTCATATAACTTTTTCTGCTCTTTTACCTTCTTTTTTCTGATTATTTTCTCAATATTTTTATATTATACTGTTATTTATATATATATATATACTGCGCTGAAACCCGCATTTCTTAAACTACTATGAAAGTTTTTGATCTTTAACCACCTTTTTCCTGTGATTTTTACTAGTTTCTTCTCTTCATATAACTTTTTCTGCTCTTTTACCTACATTTTTCATGGAAAATCTGATTATTTTCTCAATATTTTTATATTATAATGCTATTTTGATATATATACTGCGCTGAAACCCGCGTTTCCTAAACTACTATTAAAGTTTTTGATCTTTAACCAACTTTTTCCTGTGATTTTTACTAGTTTCTTCTTTTCATATAACTTTTTCTGCTCTTTTACCTACTTTTTTCATGGAAAATCTGATTATTTTCTCAATATTTTTATATTATATATATATATATATATATATATATATATACTGCGCTGAAATCCGCATTTCCTAAACTACTATGAATGTTTTTGATCTTTAACCAACTTTTTCCTGTGATTTTTACTAGTTTCTTCTTTTCATATAACTTTTTCTGCTCTTTTACCTACTTTTACCTACTTTTTTCATGGAAAATCTTATTATTTTCCCAATATTTTTATATTATATATATATATATATACTGCGCTGAAACCCGCATTTCCTATACTAGTATGAAAGTTTTTGATCTTTAACCAACTTCTTCCTGTGATTTTTACTAGTTTCTTCTTTTCATATAACTTTTTCTGCTCTTTTACCTACATTTTTCATGGAAAATCTGATTATTTTATCAATATTTTTATATTATATATATATATACTGCGCTGAAACCCGCATTTCCTATACTAGTATGAAAGTTTTTGATCTTTAACCAACTTTTTCCCGTGATTTTTACTAGTTTCTTCTTTTCATATAACTTTTTCTGCTCTTTTACCTAAATTTTTCATGGAAAATCTGATTATTTTCTCAATATTTTTATATTATATATATATATACATACTGCGCTGAAACCCGCATTTCCTATACTAGTATGAAAGTTTTTGATCTTTAACCAACTTTTTCCCGTGATTTTTACTAGTTTCTTCTTTTCATATAACTTTTTCTGCTCTTTTACCTACATTTTTTATGGAAAATCTGATTATTTTCTCAATATTTTTATATTATTTATATATATATACTGCGCTGAAACCCTCATTTCCTATACTAGTATGAAAGTTTTTGATCTTTAACCAACTTTTTCCTGTAATTTTTACTAGTTTCTTCTTTTCATATAACTTTTTCTGCTCTTTTACCTGCTTTTTTCATGGAAAATCTGATTATTTTCTCAATATTTTTATATTATACTGCTATTTTTATATATATACTGCGCTGAAACCCGCATTTCCTAAACTACTATGAAAGTTTTTGATCTTTAACCAACTTTTTCCTGTGATTTTTACTAGTTTCTTCTTTTCGTATAACTTTTTCTGCTCTTTTACCTACATTTTTCATGGAAAATCTGATTATTTTCTCAATATTTTTATATTATATATATATATATACTGCGCTGAAACCCGCATTTCCTATACTAGTATGAAAGTTTTTGATCTTTAACCAACTTTTTCCTGTGATGATACTAGTTTCTTCTTTTCATATAACTTTTTCTGCTCTTTTACCTACTTTTTTCATGGAAAATCTGATTATTTTCTCAATATTTTTATATTATGTATATATATATACATACTGCGCTGAAACCCGCATTTCCTATACTAGTATGAAGGTTTTTGATCTTTAACCAACTTTTTCCCGTGATTTTTACTAGTTTCTTCTTTTCATATAACTTTTTCTGCTCTTTTACCTACATTTTTTATTTAAAATCTGATTATTTTCTCAATATATTTATATTATATATATATATATACTGCGCTGAAACCCTCATTTCCTATACTAGTATGAAAGTTTTTGATCTTTAACCAACTTTTTCCTGTGATTTTTACTAGTTTCTTCTTTTCATATAACTTTTTCTGCTCTTTTACCTGCTTTTTTCATGGAAAATCTGATTATTTTCTCAATATTTTTATATTATACTGCTATTTTTATATATATACTGCGCTGAAACCCGCATTTCCTAAACTACTATGAAAGTTTTTGATCTTTAACCAACTTTTTCCTGTGATTTTTACTAGTTTCTTCTTTTCATATAACTTTTTCTGCTCTTTTACCTACTTTTTTCATGGAAAATCTGATTATTTTCTCAATATTTTTATATTATATATATATATATATATATATACTGCGCTGAAACCCGCATTTCCTAAACTACTATGAAAGTTTTTGATCTTTAACCAAGTTTTTCCCGTGATTTTTACTAGTTTCTTCTTTTTATATAACTTTTTCTGCTCTTTTACCTTTTTTCTTCATGGAAAATCTGATTATTTTCTCAATATTTTTATATTATATATATATACTGCGCTGAAACCCGCATTTCCAAAACTACTATGAAAGTTTTTGATCTTTAACCAACTTTTTCCTGTGATTTTTACTAGTTTCTTCTTTTCATATAACTTTTTCTGCTCTTTTACCTACTTTTTTCATGGAAAATCTGATTATTTTCTCAATATTTTTATATTATATATATATATATATATATATACTGCGCTGAAACCCGCATTTCCTATACTAGTATGAAAGTGTTTGATCTTTAACCAACTTTTTCCTGTGATTTTTACTAGATTCTTCTTTTCATATAACTTTTTCTGCTCTTTTACCTACTTTTTTCAAGGAAAATCTGATTATTTTCTCAATATTTTTATAATATACTGCTATTCTTATATATATGCTGCGCTGAAACCCTCATTTCCTATACTAGTATGAAAGTTTTTGATCTTTAACCAACTTTTTCCTGTGATTTTTACTAGTTTCTTCTTTTCATATAACTTTTTCTGCTCTTTTACCTACTTTTTTCATGGAAAATCTGATTATTTTCTCAATATTTTTATATTATACTGCTATTTTTATATATATACTGCGACGAACCCCGCATTTCCTAAACTACTGTGAGAGTTTTTGATCTTTAACCAATTTTTTCCTGTGATTTTTACTAGTTTCTTCTTTTCATATAACTTTTTCTGCTCTTTTACCTACTTTTTTCATGGAAAATTTCAATATTTTTATATTATACTGCTATTTTTATATATATACTGCGCCGAACCTCGCATTTCCTAAACTTCTGTGAGAGTTTTTGATCTTTAACCAACTTTTTCCTGTGATTTTTACTAGTTTCTTCTTTTCATATAACTTTTTCTGCTCTTTTACCTACTTTTTTCATGGAAAATCTGATTATTTTCACAATATTTTTATATTATACTGCTATTTTTATATATATACTGCGCTGAAACCCTCATTTCCTATACTAGTATGAAAGTTTTTGATCTTTAACCAACTTTTTCCTGTGATTTTTACTAGTTTCTTCTTTTCATATAACTTTTTCTGCTCTTTTACCTACTTTTTTCAAGGAAAATCTAATTATTTTCTCAATATTTTTATATTATACTGCTATTTTTATATATATACTGCGCTGAAACCCTCATTTCCTAAACTACTATGAAAGTTTTTGATCTTTAACCAACTTTTTCCTGTGATTTTTACTAGTTTCTTCTTTTCATATAACTTTTTCTGCTCTTTTACCTACTTTTTTCATGGAAAATCTGATTATTTTCTCAATATTTTTATATTATACTGCTATTTCTATATATACACTGCGCTGAAACCCGCATTTCCTAAAATACTATGAAAGTTTTTGATCTTAAACCAACTTTACCCTGTGATTTTTACTAGTTTCTTCTTTTCATATAACTTTTTCTGCTCTTTTACCTTCTTTTTTCTGATTATTTTCTCAATATTTTTATATTATACTGTTATTTATATATATATATATACTGCGCTGAAACCCGCATTTCTTAAACTACTATGAAAGTTTTTGATCTTTAACCACCTTTTTCCTGTGATTTTTACTAGTTTCTTCTCTTCATATAACTTTTTCTGCTCTTTTACCTACATTTTTCATGGAAAATCTGATTATTTTCTCAATATTTTTATATTATAATGCTATTTTGATATATATACTGCGCTGAAACCCGCGTTTCCTAAACTACTATTAAAGTTTTTGATCTTTAACCAACTTTTTCCTGTGATTTTTACTAGTTTCTTCTTTTCATATAACTTTTTCTGCTCTTTTACCTACTTTTTTCATGGAAAATCTGATTATTTTCTCAATATTTTTATATTATATATATATATATATATATATATATACTGCGCTGAAATCCGCATTTCCTAAACTACTATGAATGTTTTTGATCTTTAACCAATTTTTTCCTGTGATTTTTACTAGTTTCTTCTTTTCATATAACTTTTTCTGCTCTTTTACCTACTTTTACCTACTTTTTTCATGGAAAATCTTATTATTTTCCCAATATTTTTATATTATATATATATATATACTGCGCTGAAACCCGCATTTCCTATACTAGTATGAAAGTTTTTGATCTTTAACCAACTTCTTCCTGTGATTTTTACTAGTTTCTTCTTTTCATATAACTTTTTCTGCTCTTTTACCTACATTTTTCATGGAAAATCTGATTATTTTATCAATATTTTTATATTATATATATATATACTGCGCTGAAACCCGCATTTCCTATACTAGTATGAAAGTTTTTGATCTTTAACCAACTTTTTCCTGTGATTTTTACTAGTTTCTTCTTTTCATATAACTTTTTCTGCTCTTTTACCTAAATTTTTCATGGAAAATCTGATTATTTTCTCAATATTTTTATATTATATATATATATACATACTGCGCTGAAACCCGCATTTCCTATACTAGTATGAAAGTTTTTGATCTTTAACCAACTTTTTCCCGTGATTTTTACTAGTTTCTTCTTTTCATATAACTTTTTCTGCTCATTTACCTACATTTTTTATGGAAAATCTGATTATTTTCTCAATATTTTTATATTATTTATATATATATACTGCGCTGAAACCCTCATTTCCTATACTAGTATGAAAGTTTCTGATCTTTAACCAACTTTTTCCTGTAATTTTTACTAGTTTCTTCTTTTCATATAACTTTTTCTGCTCTTTTACCTGCTTTTTTCATGGAAAATCTGATTATTTTCTCAATATTTTTATATTATACTGCTATTTTTATATATATACTGCGCTGAAACCCGCATTTCCTAAACTACTATGAAAGTTTTTGATCTTTAACCAACTTTTTCCTGTGATTTTTACTAGTTTCTTCTTTTCGTATAACTTTTTCTGCTCTTTTACCTACATTTTTCATGGAAAATCTGATTATTTTCTCAATATTTTTATATTATATATATATATATACTGCGCTGAAACCCGCATTTCCTAAACTACTATGAAAGTTTTTGATCTTTAACCAACTTTTTCCTGTGATTTTTACTAGTTTCTTCTTTTCGTATAACTTTTTCTGCTCTTTTACCTACATTTTTCATGGAAAATCTGATTATTTTCTCAATATTTTTATATTATATATATATATATACTGCGCTGAAACCCGCATTTCCTATACTAGTATGAAAGTTTTTGATCTTTAACCAACTTTTTCCCGTGATTTTTACTAGTTTCTTCTTTTCATATAACTTTTTCTGCTCTTTTACCTACTTTTTTCATGGAAAATCTGATTATTTTCTCAATATTTTTATAATATATATATATACTGCGCTGAAATCCGCATTTCCTAAACTCAATGAAAGTTTTTGATCTTTAACCAACTTTCTCCTGTGATTTTTACTAGTTTCTTCTTTTCATATAACTTTTTCTGCTCTTTTACCTACATTTTTCATGGAAAATCTGATTATTTTCTCAATATTTTTATATTATATATATATATATACTGCGCTAAAACCCGCATTTCCTAAACTACTATGAAAGTTTTTGATCTTTAACCAACTTTTTCCTGTGATTTTTACTAGTTTCTTCTTTTCATATAACTTTTTCTGCTCTTTTACCTACTTTTTTCATATAAAATCTGATTATTTTCTCAATATTTTTATATTATACTGCTATTTTTATATATATACTGCGCTGAACCCCGCATTTCCTAAGCTGCTATGAAAGTTTTTGATCTTTAACCAACTTTTTCCTGTGATTTTTACTAGTTTCTTCTTTTCATATAACTTTTTCTGCTCTCTTACCTACATTTTTCATGGAAAATCTGATTATTTTCTCAATATTTTTATATTATATATATATATATACTGCGCTGAAACTCGCATTTCCTATACAAGTATGAAGGTTTTTGATATTTAACCAACTTTTTCCTGTGATTTTTACTAGTTTCTTCTTTTCATATAACTTTTTCTGCTCTTTTACCTACTTTTTTCATGGAAAATCTGATTATTTTCTCAATATTTTTATATTATATATATATACTGCGCTGAAATCCGCATTTCCTAAACTACTATACAAGTTTTTGATCTTTAACCAACTTTTTCCTGTGATTTTTACTAGTTTCTTCTTTTCATATAACTTTTTCTGCTCTTTTAACTACTTTTTTCATGGAAAATCTGATTATTTTATCAATATTTTTATATTATATATATATACTGCGCTGAAAACCGTATTTCCTAAACTCAATGAAAGTTTTTGATCTTTAACCAACTTTCTCCTGTGATTTTTACTAGTTTCTTCTTTTCATATAACTTTTTCTGCTCTTTTACCTACATTTTTTATGGAAAATCTGATTATTTTCTCAATATTTTTATATTATATATATATATATATACTGCGCTGAAACCCGCATTTCCTAAACTACTATGAAAGTTTTTGATCTTTAACCAAATTTTTCCTGTGATTTTTACTAGTTTCTTCTTTTCATATAACTTTTTCTGCTCTTTTACCTACTTTTTTCATGGAAAATCTGATTATTTTCTCAATATTTTTATATTATATATATATATATATATATATACTGCGCTGAAACCCGCATTTCCTATACTAGTATGAAAGTTTTTGATCTTTAACCAACTTTTTCCTGTGATTTTTACTAGTTTCTTCTTTTTATATAACTTTTTCTGCTCTTTTACCTACTTTTTTCATGGAAAATCTGATTATTTTCTCAATATTTTTATATTATATATATATATATACTGCGCTGTAACCCGCATTTCTTATACAAGTATGAAAGTTTTTGATCTTTAACCAACTTTTTCCTGTGCTTTTTACTAGTTTCTTCTTTTCGTATAACTTTTTCTGCTCTTTTACCTACATTTTTCATGGAAAATCTGATTATTTTCTCAATACTTTTATATTATATATATATATATATATACTGCGCTGAAGCCCGCATTTCCTAAACTACTATGAACGTTTTTGATCTTTAACCAACTTTTTCTTGTGATTTTTACTAGTTTCTTCTTTTCATATAACTTTTTCTGCTCTTTTACCTACTTTTTTCATGGAAAATCTGATTATTTTCTCAATATTTTTATATTATACTGCTATTTTTATATATATACTGCGCTGAACCTCGCATTTCCTAAGCTGCTATGAAAGTTTTAGATCTTTAACCAACTTTTTCCTGTGATTTTTACTAGTTTCTTCTTTTCATATAACTTTTTCTGCTCTCTTACCTACATTTTTCATGGAAAATCTGATTATTTTCTCAATATTTTTATATTATATATATATATACTGCGCTGAAACTCGCATTTCCTATACAAGTATGAAAGTTTTTGATCTTTAACCAACTTTTTCCTGTGATTTTTACTAGTTTCTTCTTTTCATATAACTTTTTCTGCTCTTTTACCTACTTTTTTCATGGAAAATCTGATTATTTTCTCAATATTTTTATAATATATATATATACTGCGCTGAAATCCGCATTTCCTAAACTACTATAAAAGTCTTTGATCTTTAACCAACTTTTTCCTGTGATTTTTACTAGTTTCTTCTTTTCATATAACTTTTTCTGCTCTTTTACCTACTTTTTTCATGGAAAATCTGATTATTTTATCAATATTTTTATATTATATATATATACTGCGCTGAAACCCACATTTCCTAAATTCAATGAAAGTTTTTGATCTTTAACCAACTTTTTCCCGTGATTTTTACTAGTTTCTTCTTTTCATATAACTTTTTCTGCTCTTTTACCTACATTTTTCATGGAAAATCTGATTATTTTCTCAATACTTTTATATTATATATATATATATATATACTGCGCTAAAACCCACATTTCCTAAACTACTATGAAAGTTTTTGATCTTTAACCAACTTTTTCCTGTGATTTTTACTAGTTTCTTCTTTTCATATAACTTTTTCTGCTCTTTTACCTAAATTTTTCATGGAAAATCTGATTATTTTCTCAATATTTTTATATTATATATATATATATATACTGCGCTGAAACTCGCATTTCCTATACAAGTATGAAGGTTTTTGATATTTAACCAACTTTTTCCTGTGATTTTTACTAGTTTCTTCTTTTCATATAACTTTTTCTGCTCTTTTACCTACTTTTTTCATGGAAAATCTGATTATTTTCTCAATATTTTTATATTATATATATATACTGCGCTGAAATCCGCATTTCCTAAACTACTATAAAAGTTTTTGATCTTTAACCAACTTTTTCCTGTGATTTTTACTAGTTTCTTCTTTTCATATAACTTTTTCTGCTCTTTTAACTACTTTTTTCATGGAAAATCTGATTATTTTATCAATATTTTTATATTATATATATATACTGCGCTGAAACCCGCATTTCCTAAACTCAATGAAAGTTTTTGATCTTTAACCAACTTTCTCCTGTGATTTTTACTAGTTTCTTCTATTCATATAACTTTTTCTGCTCTTTTACCTACATTTTTCATGGAAAATCTGATTATTTTCTCAATATTTTTATATTATATATATATATATACTGCGCTAAAACCCGCATTTCCTAAACTACTATGAAAGTTTTTGATCTTTAACCAAATTTTTCCTGTGATTTTTACTAGTTTCTTCTTTTCATATAACTTTTTCTGCTCTTTTACCTACTTTTTTCATGGAAAATCTGATTATTTTCTCAATATTTTTATATTATATATATATATATATATACTGCGCTGAAACCCGCATTTACTATACTAGTATGAAAGTTTTTGATCTTTAACCAACTTTTTCCTGTGATTTTTACTAGTTTCTTCTTTTCATATAACTTTTTCTGCTCTTTTACCTACTTTTTTCATGGAAAATCTGATTATTTTCTCAATATTTTTATATTATATATATATATACTGCGCTGAAACCCGCATTTCCTGAACTACTATGAAGGTTTTTGATCCTTAACCAACTTTTTCTTGTGATTTTTACTAGTTTCTTCTTTTCATATAACTTTTTCTGCTCTTTTACCTACTTTTTTCATGGAAAATCTGATTATTTTCTCAATATTTTTATATTATACTGCTATTTTTATATATATACTGCGCTGAACCCCGCATTTCCTAAACTACTATGAAAGTTTTTGATCTTTAACCAACTTTTTCCTGTGATTTTTACTAGTTTCTTCTTTTCATATAACTTTTTCTGCTCTTTTACCTACTTTTTTCATGGAAAATCTGATTATTTTCTCAATATTTTTATATTATATATATATATACTGCGCTGAAACCCGCATTTCCTTAACTACTATGAAGGTTTTTGATCCTTAACCAACTTTTTCTTGTGATTTTTACTAGTTTCTTCTTTTCATATAACTTTTTCTGCTCTTTTACCTACTTTTTTCATGGAAAATCTGATTATTTTCTCAATATTTTTATATTATACTGCTATTTTTATATATATACTGCGCTGAACCCCGCATTTCCTAAACTACTATGAAAGTTTTTGATGTTTAACCAACTTTTTCCTGTGATTTTTACTAGTTTCTTCTTTTCATATAACTTTTCTGCTCTTTTACCTACTTTTTTCAAGGAAAATCTGATTATTTTCTCAATATTTTTATATTATACTGCTATTTGTATATATATACTGCGCTGAAACCCTCATTTACTAGACTAGTATGAAAGTTTTTGATCTTTAACCAACTTTTTCCTGTAATTTTTACTAGTTTCTTCTTTTCATATAACTTTTTCTGCTCTTTTACCTACTTTTTTCATGGAAAATCTGATTATTTTCTCAATATTTTTATATTATATATATATATATACTGCGCTGAAACCCGCATTTCCTAAACTACTATGAAAGTTTTTGATCTTTAACCAACTTTTTCCTGTGATTTTTACTAGTTTCTTCTTTTCATATAACTTTTTCTGCTCTTTTACCTACTTTTTTCATGGAAAATCTGATTATTTTCTCAATATTTTTATATTATATATATATATATATACTGCGCTGAAACCCGCATTTCCTAAACTACTATGAAAGTTTTTGATCTTTAACCAACTTTTTCCTGTGGTTTTTACTAGTTTCTTCTTTTCATATAACTTTTCTGCTCTTTTACCTACTTTTTTCAAGGAAAATCTGATTATTTTCTCAATATTTTTATATTATACTGCTATTTGTATATATATACTGCGCTGAAACCCTCATTTACTAGACTAGTATGAAAGTTTTTGATCTTTAACCAACTTTTTCCTGTAATTTTTACTAGTTTCTTCTTTTCATATAACTTTTTCTGCTCTTTTACCTACTTTTTTCATGGAAAATCTGATTATTTTCTCAATATTTTTATATTATACTGCTATTTTTATATATATACTGCGCTGAAACCCGCATTTCCTAAACTACTGTGAGAGTTTTTGATCTTTAACCAACTTTTTCCTGTGATTTTTACTAGTTTCTTCTTTTCATATAACTTTTTCTGCTCTTTTACCTACTTTTTTCATGGAAAATCTGATTATTTTCTCAATATTTGTATATTATACTGCCATTTTTATATATATACTGCGCTGAAACCCGCATTTCCTAAACTACTATGAAAGTTTTTGATCTTTAACCAACTTTTTCCTGTGATTTTTACTAGTTTCTTCTTTTCATATAACTTTTTCTGCTCTTTTACCTACTTTTTTCATGGAAAATCTGATTATTTTCTCAGTATTTTTATATTATATATATACTGCGCTGAAACCCGCATTTCCTAAACTACTATGAAAGTTTTTGATCTTTAACCAAGTTTTTCCCGTGATTTTTACTAGTTTCTTCTTTTTATATAGCTTTTTCTGCTCTTTTACCTACTTTCTTCATGGAAAATCTGATTATTTTCTCAATATTTTTATATTATATATATATACTGCGCTGAAACCCGCATTTCCTAAACTACTATGAAAGTTTTTGATCTTTAACCAACTTTTTCCTGTGATTTTTACTAGTTTCTTCTTTTCATATAACTTTTTCTGCTCTTTTACCTACTTTTTTCATGGAAAATCTGATTATTTTCTCAATATTTTTATATTATATATATATATATATATATATACTGCGCTGAAACCCGCATTTCCTATACTAGTATGAAAGTTTTTGATCTTTAAGCAACTTTTTCCTGTGATTTTTACTAGATTCTTCTTTTCATATAACTTTTTCTGGTCTCTTACCTACTTTTTTCAAGGAAAATCTGATTATTTTCTCAATATTTTTATAATATACTGCTATTCTTATATATATGCTGCGCTGAAACCCTCATTTCCTATACTAGTATGAAAGTTTTTGATCTTTAACCAACTTTTTCCTGTGATTTTTACTAGTTTCTTCTTTTCATATAACTTTTTCTGCTCTTTTACCTACTTTTTTCATGGAAAATCTGATTATTTTCTCAATATTTTTATATTATACTGCTATTTTTATATATATACTGCGCCGAACCCCGCATTTCCTAAACTACTGTGAGAGTTTTTGATCTTTAACTAACTTTTTCCTGTGATTTTTACTTGTTTCTTCTTTTCATATAACTTTTTCTGCTCTTTTACCTACTTTTTTCAAGGAAAATCTGATTATTTTCTCAATATTTTTATATTATACTGCTATTTTTATATATATACTGCGCTGAAACCCTCATTTCCTATACTAGTATGAAAGTTTTTGATCTTTAACCAACTTTTTCCTGTGATTTTTACTAGTTTCTTCTTTTCATATAACTTTTTCTGCTCTTTTACCTACTTTTTTCAAGGAAAATCTAATTATTTTCTCAATATTTTTATATTATACTGCTATTTTTATATATATACTGCGCTGAAACCCTCATTTCCTAAACTACTATGAAAGTTTCTGATCTTTAACCAACTTTTTCCTGTGATTTTTACTAGTTTCTTCTTTTCATATAACTTTTACCTACTTTTTTCATGGAAAATCTGATTATTTTCTCAATATTTTTATATTATACTGCTATTTTTATATATATACTGCGCCGAACCCCGCATTTCCTAAACTACTGTGAGAGTTTTTGATCTTTAACCCATTTTTTCCTGTGATTTTTACTAGTTTCTTCTTTTCATATAACTTTTTCTGCTCTTTTACCTACTTTTTTCATGGAAAATTTCAATATTTTTATATTATACTGCTATTTTTATATATATACTGCGCCGAACCCCGCATTTCCTAAACTACTGTGAGAGTTTTTGATCTTTAACTAACTTTTTCCTGTGATTTTTACTAGTTTCTTCTTTTCATATAACTTTTTCTGCTCTTTTACCTACTTTTTTCAAGGAAAATCTGATTATTTTCTCAATATTTTTATATTATACTGCGCTGAAACCCTCATTTCCTATACTAGTATGAAAGTTTTTGATCTTTAACCAACTTTTTCCTGTGATTTTTACTAGTTTCTTCTTTTCATATAACTTTTTCTGCTCTTTTACCTACTTTTTTCATGGAAAATCTGATTATTTTCTCAATATTTTTATATTATACTGCTATTTCTATATATACACTGCGCTGAAACCCGCATTTCCTAAAATACTATGAAAGTTTTTGATCTTAAACCAACTTTACCCTGTGATTTTTACTAGTTTCTTCTTTTCATATAACTTTTTCTGCTCTTTTACCTTCTTTTTTCTGATTATTTTCTCAATATTTTTATATTATACTGTTATTTATATATATATATATATACTGCGCTGAAACCCGCATTTCTTAAACTACTATGAAAGTTTTTGATCTTTAACCACCTTTTTCCTGTGATTTTTACTAGTTTCTTCTCTTCATATAACTTTTTCTGCTCTTTTACCTACATTTTTCATGGAAAATCTAATTATTTTCTCAATATTTTTATATTATAATGCTATTTTGATATATATACTGCGCTGAAACCCGCGTTTCCTAAACTACTATTAAAGTTTTTGATCTTTAACCAACTTTTTCCTGTGATTTTTACTAGTTTCTTCTTTTCATATAACTTTTTCTGCTCTTTTACCTACTTTTTTCATGGAAAATCTGATTATTTTCTCAATATTTTTATATTATATATATATATATATATATATATATATACTGCGCTGAAATCCGCATTTCCTAAACTACTATGAATGTTTTTGATCTTTAACCAACTTTTTCCTGTGATTTTTACTAGTTTCTTCTTTTCATATAACTTTTTCTGCTCTTTTACCTACTTTTACCTACATTTTTCATGGAAAATCTGATTATTTTATCAATATTTTTATATTATATATATATATACTGCGCTGAAACCCGCATTTCCTATACTAGTATGAAAGTTTTTGATCTTTAACCAACTTTTTCCTGTGATTTTTACTAGTTTCTTCTTTTCATATAACTTTTTCTGCTCTTTTACCTAAATTTTTCATGGAAAATCTGATTATTTTCTCAATATTTTTATATTATATATATATAAGTTAACACGAGCGCCCCAAATACGTTCGGTACTGTGGGAACTAAATGTTCTCACAGTAGCGCACCGACTTAGCGTCAGCAGAATGCTGCAACACCGGTGTGCGAACCGAACCGAACGTGGAAGTAATGCTGATGCAGCGTCTGGGCAGCGCATAGGGTTAAGTTACACTTAAGGTAATTGTAGCTAGATGTAAGGTAGAAATATATTTTTAAATAAACGGAGCTTCACTCGTTGTTTAGCCTCCAAGAGAAGAGGTCGTGTTTTATTAACTGGCGCCCAACTACCCGGTCTTTCCAAAATTCCTAGTACTAGGAAAAGTGAAATAAAATAGTAAAGTTGAACTCCGAAATTCCTTGTTAAAGGTAAACAGAGTTTTGTTTAGTTCCGGATTATTCAACGTAATCATCAACAAAATACGACGAATCGAACAACGAACCCTGGAACCCTTGGAGATGAGAGCAGCATATCAAATAATGTGGATATTATTGTAAGGATTTAATATTGTTAAGCGTTAGTGTACTAAGTGCTTTTTTTTGTTACTTAAATAAGAGTGAATTGTGTTAGTAATAGTGATAATTATCTGTTAGTATCGGTATTAAAGAATAGGAAATTATGGCAGAGAACATTGCAATAGCAGTTCAAACTGCAGTAGAGACTGCGTGTTCAAGTATCATGCGGAGAATGACAGAGATCATGAATGAAAATAAAATATATAATCAAAACATTCAGTCAGAAGTATCCGCTTTAACCGCCAAACTTAATGAGGTTCAAATAAGTTCGCCTCCAGTGGTATCATACGAACCTGTGCGCGTCTCTAATACAGGTTTAATATGCCCTATCTCATTGGATTTAGTAAAGTCCCTTCCAGAATTTTCCGGTGAACAGGCTAGATATGTAAGTTGGCGACAAGCTGCTAATACAGCAGTTGACCTTTTTCGAAAATACCCCGGCACCGAAAAATATTACCAAGCGGTTGCCATAATTCGAAATAAAATAGTTGGATCAGCAGACCTGATCCTATCTTCATTCAATACTACATTAAATTTCGATGCAATAATAGCCAGGCTCGACCAAACCTATTCAGACAGACGGCCTTTACACGTTCTAGAAAATCAGTTGAGTATTTTAGTACAAGGCAAAATGAATATTTCCGATTTTTATGATGAAATCGAAAAAAATCTCACTCTAATAATGAACAAAATAACAATGGACTATTCCGGCAACAGCGAACTGATAAGTTCACTGTCAAACAAATATCGTTCTGACGCTTTACGAGTATTCATTTCGGGACTAAATAGACCTTTCTGTAATATCCTTTTTTCGTCTGGTTGTTTAGATCTTCCCTCAGCTCTCGCCAAAGCACAAGAGTTGGAAGCTAACCAATACAGATATGAGTTTGCAAGAGCTTTCGACTCCCGGCAAACGAATAACATTGTTTATCGAAATAATCCACATTTCAGGAGAACAACAGAACCACAAAATAACATGCTCGTAAGACAAGAAGACAATGCAATGGATGTAGATCCAACGTCTTCTAAATTCCGGCACAATACTCGATTTAATTCACAGCAACACCCTTCCAGTAATAGAAACGTATCAGCCATTCAAAAAACGTCACAGAACCAATTCGGGAAAAGACATCGCGAATCTGATAGATCTACTTTACCAAAATTTCAACGTGTGAATCACATACAACAGCACTTAAAAACTAACCAGAATGATAACCTTATAAACCAGGTTAATTTTTTAGAGTAGGGTCGGCACTACCTTTTATCAAAAAGAAACTTAATAATTGCCTTCAATTAAAAATTCTTATTGATACAGGTACTGCCAAAAATTACATAAAGAAGTTACCACATTTAAAACACGTAATTTCAAACAACAATAGCTTTATTGCTAAAACCCTTAATGGACAGAATAAAATCACAGAAAAGTGTAAAATGAATTTATTCGGTTATTTAACCGATTTTTATTTACTTCCGCAATTAAGTACATTTGATGCTATAATCGGCTATGACTTTCTAAAGCAGATACGAGCTAAAATCGATGCCGAAAAGGGTGTATTAATCCACATAGGTGGAGAAGAACCTTTCGAGTTTTTAAATTGTGAAAACGTTAATGCTATCGATATCGATTGCAAAACTGTCCCATCCGCTTTAAAAAATCAGTTCAAAGAATTGATCAAAAAACATGTAAAAGTCTTTGCTGAGACCGAACAAAAATTACCATTTAACACTTCTGTTAAAGCATCGATTAGAACAACAAGTTCAGAACCCATTTATTCTAGACCCCGACCATATCCTATGGCACATATTGATTTCGTCAATAATGAAATTGAACGACTGCTAAAAGATGGTATTATCCAACCGTCCCGTTCTCCCTATAATACACCTATACTGGTCGTTAATAAAAAGGGCCTGAACACGGATAATACAAAGAAATTAAGATTGGTATTCGATTATAGAAAACTAAATGAAAAAACGGTAGCCGACCGATATCCGATTCCAGACATATCTGTTATACTCTCAAATCTGGGTCAAGCGAACTTTTATTCAATAATAGACCTAAAAGCTGGTTTTCACCAAATATTATTGGACGAAAAAGATAGAGAGAAGACAGCTTTCTCAATAAACCACGGAAAGTACGAATTCTGTAGGCTGCCATTCGGTCTTCGAAACGCCCCGAGTATATTCCAACGGACAATTGATGATGTACTTAGACCCGAAATAGGCAAAAGCTGTCATGTCTATGTAGATGATGTGATTATTTTTTCTAAGACCGCAGAAGATCATTTGAAAGATTTGGACAGAATATTTTCTAAACTTTACGAAGCTAATATGAGGATAACCTCGGAAAAATCAAAATTCTTTAAAAAAGAAGTCGAATTCTTAGGCTTTAACGTTTCGTGCGATGGTATTAGAACATGTCCCCAAAAAGTTCGTGATATTTTAAGTTTCGAAGTTCCCAAGTCCTTAAGAGCACTGCGAGCCTTCCTTGGACTTTCTGGGTATTACCGCAAATTTGTGAAAGACTATGCTCTCATTACCAAGCCACTAACGAAATACTTAAGCGGTGATAATGGACATATAAGCTCTCACAAGTCAAAACATATTAAAATCGTCTTGGATGCAGAAGCATTGGAAGCATTTGCAAAAATTAAAACCATCTTGGCATCGGAAGATGTTCTCCTTTTGTATCCAGATTTCAAAAAGCCTTTTGACTTGACAACAGATGCTTCGTCCGATGCTATAGGTGCTGTGCTTTCACAAAACGGACGCCCTATAACAATGATATCCAGAACTCTAAGCAAGACGGAACAAAATTATGCTACCAATGAGCGCGAAATGCTCGCGATAGTATGGGCTTTGCAAAATTTAAGAAACTATCTATACGGGGCTCCCAAAATTAACATTTTCACTGACCATCAACCGCTAACGTTTGCCATGTCTGAAAAGAATCCAAATACTAAACTCAAAAGATGGAGAGCATTTATAGAAGAATACTCACCCTCCTTTTTCTATAAGCCCGGAAAAGATAACAAGGTTGCTGATGCGTTATCACGGCAACACATAAATGTGGTTAGTACCTGTGGTTCTACAATCCATAGCGAAGAATCATTATCAAAAGTAATACCATCGGTCCCACAACCGATAAATACTTTCAAGAACCAAATCTTCATAGAGCAAGGCTCTGAAGATAGCAGAAAAACGAAAATCTTATTTCGAAAACAGTTGAGGCATTATGTCAAATTTTCTTCCTTAACGAAACTTATTGAATCTATGAAGGAAATAATCAATTCTGATGTAAACAATGGTATATTTTGCACACTTGAGGTTCTAGGTAAAATACAAAACTATTTGATTAATGCGTTCCCAGGAGTCAAAATGAAGTACACTAAGAAATTCGTACAAGATATAACGAATAGTGATGACCAAATGGATATTATAACAACTGAGCATAACAGAGCACACAGAGGACACGCAGAAAACTATAAACAGATTATATCAGATTACTTTTTTCCTCACATTAAAAAGTTATTAAAAAATCTTATAACAAATTGCAAGATTTGTCAGGAAAATAAATACCAGCGAAAGCCGATTAAGCATCCGATATGTCCCACACCAATTCCTAAATACCCCGGTGAAATTCTTCACATCGATATTTATAATACGGGAAAAAAATACTTTATAACATGTCTAGACAAATTCTCTGAGTTTGCGATTATAAAACATATTAGCTCCAGAAATGCAACGGATATAAAAAATCCTCTTACAGAAATTATATCACATTTCTATCAGCCAAGGCTGATAATTTCTGATAATGAAGGTGCTTTCATATCCAACTCAATACAAACTTTCGTCAAGAATTGTTTCAACATATCATGGCACACTGTCCCTGCTCTTCATAGCGAGAGTAATGGTCAAGTGGAACGTCTGCACTCTACTCTTGCAGAAATAGCAAGATGTATCAAAGCGACCACTACTGATATAGTTGAATTATTGCTGTTAGCTGTCTATAAATATAATAATACCATTCACAGCGTCACTGGATATAAACCTTCTGAAGTGTTCCATTGCTGTAACAGCAAATTAAAAACGGAAATAGTACAAAAACTAGTATCAAAACAGGAAAAAGACATGATTTATCACAACAAAGGTTCTACCCAAAGGCAGTATAATCGCGGAGACAAAGTCTATTTGAAAAGAAATAAAAGACTAGGCAACAAAATATCAAATCTTTACAGCTTGAAAACCATACAAGCAGATTTAGGAACTGCTGTCATAATTGATGGCAGAGAGGTTCATAAAAATAACCTGAGGTAAATTTTTTCCTCATTTTCAGGATATCTCTATTTTCATCCGCAATCGGAAGAATTACGGATTATTCAAATGCCCTGATTATTCCAATACCAAACGGCGAAGTAGCTGTCTACCAAGAGTACTTATATTTAAAACATGTAACAAATTTCTCCTTATTGGAGCAAGTCCTTAATGACAATTATAATCTTATTACTGTGCTCAGAGACGAACAAGGCAAGGAAATACTCGAAAACGATATACAAGAGGTTACACGATTGTCGAGAATCCTAAAGCCTCCAAATAAAACAAAAAGAGCAATCGATTTCCTTGGATCCGCCCTAAAATTTATAGCGGGTACACCAGATCATCAGGATTTCGAAATATTGAAAATTAGAGAGAGCGAACTAATTAAAACAAACAATAAGCAAGTAGAAATTAATAAGGATATAGAACTCAAATTTAACGAACTAACAGATAGAATAAATACATTAAGTAACCATGCAAACACTAATTATGAATTCTTAATAATGTTAATGTCAAATAGAAACCGAATTGTTATTCAAAATCTTTATAACGTTGTCAACGCAATCGTTTTAGCACGGAGAAATATTGTGAATCCTCTTATGCTTAACATTAACGAAATCGATTTTATATTACTTAATGAAAAAATGCTTACT
The DNA here is from genome assembly GCA_916610145.1 of Eristalis arbustorum. Classification (NCBI taxonomy): domain Eukaryota; kingdom Metazoa; phylum Arthropoda; class Insecta; order Diptera; family Syrphidae; genus Eristalis; species Eristalis arbustorum. The sequence continues at coordinate 14,407 of CAKAIZ010000279.1, read as the reverse complement.
CCACTAAATGATTGGTTGAATATAGCAGATGTAAAAATATATTATTATGAGAACTCTTTTGTATACTTAATTAAAATGCCTTATGTTAAGAAAATATGTAATCTTTTTTTAGTTGCACCTGTAATTCATAATAATAAAGTCATAGATATGAAAAACAATGTAAGCGCAGATTGTAATGGAAATAATTTAGCCTTAAGCGAATGTAAAAAGTCTTGGCTTTACAATTATTGTGTTATAGATTCAGAAGATAAATGTTTGTTTCAACTTTTAAATCATCATACAGCTAGCTGTCCGACCACATCAGCATTTCATATCGACAACATCCAGACCGTAAGAGAAGGCGTAATAGTAGTGCACGGCGAAGAAAATAATGTGACGGAAAATAATCAACAAGTGTCTCTTAATGGAACATTTCTTGTTACATTTAAAAGCAACGTCACCATTAATGGGAAAAAGTATTCTACATCTCAACCATCCGACATAACTCAACTACCAGCACCAAAGAAAACTTCTTTGAGAGAAACTAAATTTAACGAAAAGTTATAGTTGCCGTTTCTTCATAAACTACATATAAAAAATATCGAAGAAATCGAAGAACTTAAAAGTTTCACTCAAACCAATAACTGGCTATGGTACGGGATATCTGCTGCCCTTTGTATTGTCATAATAATAATACTATGCATCAAATTACAACCAAGAAATCTGAACATACAACCAATCATCCCTTCAACAGAGATGAAGATAATTGATCGAAATAAGCTAAAAGAATCTATCGAAAATATTATGAACGCGGACGTTCATATTTAAGGTGGGGGGCAGTTAACACGAGCGCCCCAAATACGTTCGGTACTGTGGGAACTAAATGTTCTCACAGTAGCGCACCGACTTAGCGTCAGCAGAATGCTGCAACACCGGTGTGCGAACCGAACCGAACGTGGAAGTAATGCTGATGCAGCGTCTGGGCAGCGCATAGGGTTAAGTTACACTTAAGGTAATTGTAGCTAGATGTAAGGTAGAAATATATTTTTAAATAAACGGAGCTTCACTCGTTGTTTAGCCTCCAAGAGAAGAGGTCGTGTTTTATTAACTTATACATACTGCGCTGAAACCCGCATTTCCTATACTAGTATGAAAGTTTTTGATCTTTAACCAACTTTTTCCCGTGATTTTTACTAGTTTCTTCTTTTCATATAACTTTTTCTGCTCTTTTACCTACATTTTTTATGGGAAAATCTGATTATTTTCTCAATATTTTTATATTATTTATATATATATACTGCGCTGAAACCCTCATTTCCTATACTAGTATGAAAGTTTTTGATCTTTAACCAACTTTTTCCTGTCATTTTTACTAGTTTCTTCTTTTCATATAACTTTTTCTGCTCTTTTACCTGCTTTTTTCATGGAAAATCTGATTATTTTCTCAATATTTTTATATTATACTGCTATTTTTATATATATACTGCGCTGAAACCCGCATTTCCTAAACTACTATGAAAGTTTTTGATCTTTAACCAACTTTTTCCTGTGATTTTTACTAGTTTCTTCTTTTCGTATAACTTTTTCTGCTCTTTTACCTACATTTTTCATGGAAAATCTGATTATTTTCTCAATATTTTTATATTATATATATATATATACTGCGCTGAAACCCGCATTTCCTATACTAGTATGAAAGTTTTTGATCTTTAACCAACTTTTTCCTGTGATTTTTACTAGTTTCTTCTTTTCATATAACTTTTTCTGCTCTTTTACCTACTTTTTTCATGGAAAATCTGATTATTTTCTCAATATTTTTATATTATATATATATATATATACATACTGCGCTGAAACCCGCATTTCCTAAACTAGTATGAAAGTTTTTGATCTTTAACCAACTTTTTCCCGTGATTTTTACTAGTTTCTTCTTTTCATATAACTTTTTCTGCTCTTTTACCTACATTTTTTATTTAAAATCTGATTATTTTCTCAATATTTTTATATTATATATATATATATACTGCGCTGAAACCCTCATTTCCTATACTAGTATGAAAGTTTTTGATCTTTAACCAACTTTTTCCTGTGATTTTTACTAGTTTCTTCTTTTCATATAACTTTTTCTGCTCTTTTACCTGCTTTTTTCATGGAAAATCTGATTATTTTCTCAATATTTGTATATTATACTGCTATTTTTATATATATACTGCGCTGAAACCCGCATTTCCTAAACTACTATGAAAGTTTTTGATCTTTAACCAACTTTTTCCTGTGATTTTTACTAGTTTCTTCTTTTCGTATAACTTTTTCTGCTCTTTTACCTACATTTTTCATGGAAAATCTGATTATTTTCTCAATATTTTTATATTATATATATATATATACTGCGCTGAAACCCGCATTTCCTATACTAGTATGAAAGTTTTTGATCTTTAACCAACTTTTTCCTGTGATTTTTACTAGTTTCTTCTTTTCATATAACTTTTTCTGCTCTTTTACCTACTTTTTTCATGGAAAATCTGATTATTTTCTCAATATTTTTATATTATATATATATATATATATTGCGCTGAACCCCGCATTTCCTAAACTACTATGAAAGTTTTTGATCTTTAACCAACTTTTTCTTGTGATTTTTACTAGTTTCTTCTTTTCATATGACTTTTTCTGCTCTCTTAACTACATTTTTCATTGAAAATCTGATTATTTTCTCAATATTTTTATATTATATATATATACTGCGCTGAAACTCGCATTTAGTATACTAGTATGAAGGTTTTTGATCTTTAACCAACTTTTTCCTGTGATTTTTACTAGTTTCTTCTTTTCATATAACTTTTTCTGCTCTTTTTCCTACTTTTTTCATGGAAAATCTGATTATTTTCTCAATATTTATATATTATATATATAAACTGCGCTGAAATCCGCATTTCCTAAACTACTATAAAAGTTTTTGATCTTTAACCAACTTTTTCCTGTGATTTTTACTAGTTTCTTCTTTTCATATAACTTTTTCTGCTCTTTCAACTACTTTTTTCATGGAAAATCTGATTATTTTATCAATATTTTTATATTATATATATATACTGCGCTGAAACCCGCATTTCCTAAACTCAATGAAAGTTTTTGATCTTTAACCAACTTTCTCCTGTGATTTTTACTAGTTTCTTCTTTTCATATAACTTTTTCTGCTCTTTTACCTACATTTTTCATGGAAAATCTGATTATTTTCTCAATATTTTTATATTATATATATATATATACTGCGCTAAAACCCGCATTTCCTAAACTACTATGAAAGTTTTTGATCTTTAACCAACTTTTTCTTGTGATTTTTACTAGTTTCTTCTTTTCATATAACTTTTTCTGCTCTTTTACCTACTTTTTTCATATAAAATCTGATTATTTTCTCAATATTTTTATATTATACTGCTATTTTTATATATATACTGCGCTGAACCCCGCATTTCCTAAGCTGCTATGAAAGTTTTTGATCTTTAACCAACTTTTTCCTGTGATTTTTACTAGTTTCTTCTTTTCATATAACTTTTTCTGCTCTCTTACCTACATTTTTCATGGAAAATCTGATTATTTTCTCAATATTTTTATATTATATATATATATACTGCGCTGAAACTCGCATTTCCTATACAAGTATGAAGGTTTTTGATATTTAACCAACTTTTTCCTGTGATTTTTACTAGTTTCTTCTTTTCATATAACTTTCTCTGCTCTTTTACCTACTTTTTTCATGGAAAATCTGATTATTTTCTCAATATTTTTATATTATATATATATACTGCGCTGAAATCCGCATTTCCTAAACTACTATAAAAGTTTTTGATCTTTAACCAACTTTTTCCTGTGATTTTTACTAGTTTCTTCTTTTCATATAACTTTTTCTGCTCTTTTAACTACTTTTTTCATGGAAAATCTGATTATTTTATCAATATTTTTATATTATATATATATACTGCGCTGAAACCCGCATTTCCTAAACTCAATGAAAGTTTTTGATCTTTAACCAACTTTCTCCTGTGATTTTTACTAGTTTCTTCTTTTCATATAACTTTTTTTGCTCTTTTACCTACATTTTTCATGGAAAATCTGATTATTTTCTCAATATTTGTATATTATACTGCTATTTTTGTATATATACTGCGCTGAAACCCGCATTTCCTAAACAACTATGAAAGTTTTTGATCTTTAACCAACTTTTTCCTGTGCTTTTTACTAGTTTCTTCTTTTCGTATAACTTTTTCTGCTCTTTTACCTACATTTTTCATGGAAAATCTGATTATTTTCTCAATACTTTTATATTATAGATATATATATATACTGCGCTGAAACCCGCATTTCCTAAACTACTATGAAAGTTTTTGATCTTTAACCAACTTTTTCTTGTGATTTTTACTAGTTTCTTCTTTTCATATAACTTTTTCTGCTCTTTTACCTACTTTTTTCATGGAAAATCTGATTATTTTCTCAATATTTTTATATTATACTGCTATTTTTATATATATACTGCGCTGAACCCCGCATTTCCTAAGCTGCTATGAAAGTTTTAGATCTTTAACCAACTTTTTCCTGTGATTTTTACTAGTTTCTTCTTTTCATATAACTTTTTCTGCTCTTTTACCTACTTTGTCATGGAAAATCTGATTATTTTCTCAATATTTTTATATTATATATATATACTGCGCTGAAACCCACATTTCCTAAACTCAATTAAAGTTTTTGATCTTTAACCAACTTTTTCCCGTGATTTTTACTAGTTTCTTCTTTTCATATAACTTTTTCTGCTCTTTTACCTACATTTTTCATGGAAAATCTGATTATTTTCTCAATATTTTTATATTATATATATATATATATACTGCGCTAAAACCCGCATTTCCTAAACTACTATGAAAGTTTTTGATCTTTAACCAACTTTTTCCTGTGATTTTTACTAGTTTCTTCTTTTCATATAACTTTTTCTGCTCTTTTACCTACATTTCTCATGGAAAATCTGATTATTTTCTCAATATTTTTATATAACACTGCCATTTTTATATATATACTGCGCTGAAACCCGCATTTCCTATACTAGTATGAACGTTTTTGATCTTTAACCAACTTTTTCCTGTGATTTTTACTAGTTTCTTCTTTTCATATAACTTTTTCTGCTCTTTTACCTACTTTGTCATGGAAAATCTGATTATTTTCTCAATATTTTTATATAACACTGCCATTTTTATATATATACTGCGCTGAAACCCGCATTTCCTATACTAGTATGAACGTTTTTGATCTTTAACCAACTTTTTCCTGTGATTTTTACTAGTTTCTTCTTTTCATATAACTTTTTCTGCTCTTTTACCTACATTTCTCATGGAAAATCTGATTATTTTCTCAATATTTTTATATAACACTGCCATTTTTATATATATACTGCGCTGAAACCCGCATTTCCTATACTAGTATGAACGTTTTTGATCTTTAACCAACTTTTTCCTGTGATTTTTACTAGTTTCTTCTTTTCATATAACTTTTTCTGCTCTTTTACCTACTTTGTCATGGAAAATCTGATTATTTTCTCAATATTTTTATATTATATATATTTTATATATATACTGCGCTGAAACCCGCATTTCCTATACGAGTATGAAAGGTTTTGATTTTTAACCAACTTTTTCCTGTGATTTTTACTAGTTTCTTGTTTTCATATAACTTTTTCTGCTCTTTTACCTACTTTTTTCATGGAAAATCTGATTATTTTATCAATATTTTTATATTATATATATATACTGCGCTGAAACCCACATTTCCTAAACTCAATTAAAGTTTTTGATCTTTAACCAACTTTTTCCCGTGATTTTTACTAGTTTCTTCTTTTCATATAACTTTTTCTGCTCTTTTACCTACATTTTTCATGGAAAATCTGATTATTTTCTCAATATTTTTATATTATATATATATATATATACTGCGCTAAAACCCGCATTTCCTAAACTACTATGAAAGTTTTTGATCTTTAACCAACTTTTTCCTGTGATTTTTACTAGTTTCTTCTTTTCATATAACATTTTCTGCTCTTTTACCTACTTTTTTCATGGAAAATCTGATTATTTTCTCAATATTTTTATATTATATATATATATATATATATACTGCGCTGAAACCCGCATTTCCTATACTAGTATGAAAGTTTTTGATCTTTAGCCAACTTTTTCCTTTGATTTTTACTAGTTTCTTCTTTTCATATAACTTTTTCTGCTCTTTTACCTACTTTTTTCATGGAAAATCTGATTATTTTCTCAATATTTTTATATTATATATATATATATATATATATACTGCGCTGTAACCCGCATTTCCTATACAAGTATGAAAGTTTTTGATCTTTACCCAACTTTTTCCTGTGATTTTTACTAGTTTCTTCTTTTCATATAAAATTTTTTGCTCTTTTACCTACATTTTTCATGGAAAATCTGATTATTTTCTCAATATTTTTATATTATTTATATATATATACTGCGCTGAAACCCGCATTTCCTATACTAGTATGAAAGTTTTTGATCTTTAACCAACTTTTTCCTGTGATTTTTACTAGTTTCTTCTTTTCATATAACTTTTTCTGCTCTTTTACCTACTTTTTTCATGGAAAATCTGATTATTTTCTCAATATTTTTATATTATACTGCTATTTTTGTATATATACTGCGCTGAAACCCGCAATTCCTAAACTACTATGAAAGTTTTTGATCTTTAACCAACGTTTTCCTGTGATTTTTACTAGTTTCTTCTTTTCATATAACTTTTTCTGCTCTTTTACCTACTTTTTTCATGGAAAATCTGATTATTTTCTCAATATTTTTATATTATACTGCTATTTTTATATATATACTGCGCTGAAACCCTCATTTCCTATACTAGTATGAAAGTTTTTGATCTTTAACCAACTTTTTCCTGTGATTTTTACTAGTTTCTTCTTTTCATATAACTTTTTCTGCTATTTTACCTACATTTTTGATTGAAAGTCTGATTATTTTCTCAATATTTTTATATTATATATATATATATATATACTGCGCTGAAATCCGCATTTCCTATACTAGTATGAAAGTTTTTGATCCTTAACCGACTTTTTCCTGTGATTTTTACTAGTTTCTTCTTTTCATATAACTTTTTCTGCTCTTTTACCTACATTTTTCATGGAAAATCTGATTATTTTCTCGATATTTTTATATTATTTATATATATATACTGCGCTGAAACCCGCATTTCCTATACTAGTATGAAAGTTTTTGATCTTTAACCAACTTTTTCCTGTGATTTTTGCTAGTTTCTTCTTTTGATATAACTTTTTCTGCTCCTTTACCTACATTTTTCATGGAAAATCTGATTATTTTCTCAATATTTTTATATTATATATATATATATATATATACTGCGCTGTAACCCGCATTTCCTATACAAGTATGAAAGTTTTTGATCTTTACCCAACTTTTTCCTGTGATTTTTACTAGTTTCTTCTTTTCATATAAAATTTTTTGCTCTTTTACCTACATTTTTCATGGAAAATCTGATTATTTTCTCAATATTTTTATATTATTTATATATATATACTGCGCTGAAACCCGCATTTCCTATACTAGTATGAAAGTTTTTGATCTTTAACCAACTTTTTCCTGTGATTTTTACTAGTTTCTTCTTTTCATATAACTTTTTCTGCTCTTTTACCTACTTTTTTCATGGAAAATCTGATTATTTTCTCAATATTTTTATATTATACTCCTATTTTTGTATATATACTGCGCTGAAACCCGCAATTCCTAAACTACTATGAAAGTTTTTGATCTTTAACCAACGTTTTCCTGTGATTTTTACTAGTTTCTTCTTTTCATATAACTTTTTCTGCTCTTTTACCTACATTTTTCATGGAAAATCTGATTATTTTCTCAATATTTTTATATTATACTGCTATTTTTATATATATACTGCGCTGAAACCCTCATTTCCTATACTAGTATGAAAGTTTTTGATCTTTAACCAACTTTTTCCTGTGATTTTTACTAGTTTCTTCTTTTCATATAACTTTTTCTGCTATTTTACCTACATTTTTGATTGAAAGTCTGATTATTTTCTCAATATTTTTATATTATATATATATATATATATATACTGCGCTGAAATCCGCATTTCCTATACTAGTATGAAAGTTTTTGATCCTTAACCGACTTTTTCCTGTGATTTTTACTAGTTTCTTCTTTTCATATAACTTTTTCTGCTCTTTTACCTACATTTTTCATGGAAAATCTGATTATTTTCTCGATATTTTTATATTATTTATATATATATACTGCGCTGAAACCCGCATTTCCTATACTAGTATGAAAGTTTTTGATCTTTAACCAACTTTTTCCTGTGATTTTTGCTAGTTTCTTCTTTTGATATAACTTTTTCTGCTCCTTTACCTACATTTTTCATGGAAAATCTGATTATTTTCTCAATATTTTTATATTATATATATATATATATATATACTGCGCTGTAACCCGCATTTCCTATACAAGTATGAAAGTTTTTGATCTTTACCCAACTTTTTCCTGTGATTTTTACTAGTTTCTTCTTTTCATATAAAATTTTTTGCTCTTTTACCTACATTTTTCATGGAAAATCTGATTATTTTCTCAATATTTTTATATTATTTATATATATATACTGCGCTGAAACCCGCATTTCCTATACTAGTATGAAAGTTTTTGATCTTTAACCAACTTTTTCCTGTGATTTTTACTAGTTTCTTCTTTTCATATAACTTTTTCTGCTCTTTTACCTACTTTTTTCATGGAAAATCTGATTATTTTCTCAATATTTTTATATTATACTCCTATTTTTGTATATATACTGCGCTGAAACCCGCAATTCCTAAACTACTATGAAAGTTTTTGATCTTTAACCAACGTTTTCCTGTGATTTTTACTAGTTTCTTCTTTTCATATAACTTTTTCTGCTCTTTTACCTACTTTTTTCAAGGAAAATCTGATTATTTTCTCAATATTTTTATATTATACTGCTATTTTTATATATATACTGCGCTGAAACCCTCATTTCCTATACTAGTATGAAAGTTTTTGATCTTTAACCAACTTTTTCCTGTGATTTTTACTAGTTTCTTCTTTTCATATAACTTTTTCTGCTATTTTACCTACATTTTTGATTGAAAGTCTGATTATTTTCTCAATATTTTTATATTATATATATATATATATATATACTGCGCTGAAATCCGCATTTCCTATACTAGTATGAAAGTTTTTGATCCTTAACCGACTTTTTCCTGTGATTTTTACTAGTTTCTTCTTTTCATATAACTTTTTCTGCTCTTTTACCTACATTTTTCATGGAAAATCTGATTATTTTCTCGATATTTTTATATT
>CAKAIZ010000279.1:0-2500 GCA_916610145.1 Eristalis arbustorum | reverse complement strand
ACCTACTTTTTTCATGAAAAATCTGATTATTTTCTCAATATTTTTATATTATACTGCTATTTTTGTATATATACTGCGCTGAAACCCGCATTTCCTAAACAACTATGAAAGTTTTTGATCTTTAACCAACTTTTTCCTGTGATTTTTACAAGTTTCTTCTTTTCGTATAACTTTTTCTGCCCTTTTACCTACATTTTTCATGGAAAATCTGATTATTTTCTCAATATTTTTATATTATATATATATATATACTGCGCTGATACCCGCATTTCCTATACTAGTATGAAAGTTTTTGATCTTTAACCAACTTTTTCCTGTGATTTTTACTAGTTTCTTCTTTTTATATAACTTTTTCTGCTCTTTTACCTACATTTTTCATGGAAAATCTGATTATTTTCTCAATATTTTTATAAAATATATATATATATATATTGCGCTGAAACCCGCATTTCCTAAACTACTATGAAAGTTTTTGATCTTTAACCAACTTTTTCTTGTGATTTTTACTAGTTTCTTCTTTTCATATAACTTTTTCTGCTCTTTTACCTACTTTTTTCATGGAAAATCTGATTATTTTCTCAATATTTTTATATTATACTGCTATTTTTATATATATACTGCGCTGAAACCCGCATTTCCTAAACTACTATGAAAGTTTTTGATCTTTAACCAACTTTTTCCTGTGATTTTTACTAGTTTCTTCGTTTCATATAACTTTTTCTGCTCTCTTACCTACATTTTTCATTGAAAATCTGATTATTTTCTCAATATTTTTATATTATACTGTTTTTTTTATATATATACTGTGCTGAACCCCGCATTTCCTAAGCTGCTATGAACGTTTTTGATCTTTAACCAACTTTTTCCTGTGATTTTTACTAGTTTCTTCTTTTCATATAACTTTTTCTGCTCTCTTACCTACATTTTTCATGGAAAATCTGATTATTTTCTCAATATTTTTATATTATATATTTATATATACTGCGCTGAAACTTGCATTTCCTATACTAGTATGAAAGTTTTTGATCTTTAACCAACTTTTTCCTGTGATTTTTACTAGTTTCTTCTTTTCATATAACTTATTCTGCTCTTTTACCTCCTTTTTTCATGGAAAATCTGATTATTTTCTCAATATTTGTATATTATACTGCTATTTTTGTATATATACTGCGCTGAAACCCGCATTTCCTAAACAACTATGAAAGTTTTTGATCTTTAACCAACTTTTTCCTGTGATTTTTACTAGTTTCTTCTTTTCATATAACTTTTTCTGCCCTTTTACCTACTTTTTTTCATGGCAAATCTGATTATTTTCTCAATATTTTTATATTATATTATTTTTATATTATATACTGCGCTGAAACCCGCATTTCCTAAACTACTATGAAAGTTTTTGATCTTAAACCAACTTTTTCTTGTGATTTTTACAAGTTTCTTCTTTTCATATAACTTTTTCTGCCCTTTTACCTACTTTTTTTCGTGGAAAATCTGATTATTTTCTCAATATTTTTATATTATACTGCTATTTTTATATATATACTGCGCTGAAACCCGCATTTCCTAAACTACTATGAAAGTTTTTGATCTTTAACCAACTTTTTCCTGTGATTTTTACTAGTTTCCTCTTTTCATTTAACTTTTTCTGCTCTTTTACCTACTTTTTTCATGGAAAATCTGATTATTTTCTCAATATTTTTATATTATATATATATATATATATATATATATACTGCGCTGAAACCCGCATTTCCTATACTAGTATGAAAGTTTTTGATCTTTAACCAAATTTTTCCTGTGATTTTTACTTGTTTCTTCTTTTCATATAACTTTTTCTGCTCTTTTACCTACATTTTTCATGGAAAATCTGATTATTTTATCAAATTTTTATATTATATATATATATACTGCGCTGAAACCCGCATTTCCTATACTAGTATGAAAGTTTTTTATCTTTAACCAACTTTTTCCTGTGATTTTTACTAGTTTCTTCTTTTCATATAACTTTTTTGCTCTTTTACCTAAATTTTTCATGGAAAATCTGATTATTTTCTCAATATTTTTATATTATATATACATATATACTGCGCTGAAACCCGCATTTCCTATACTAGTATGAAAGTTTTTGATCTTTAACCAACTTTTTCCCGTGATTTTTACTAGTTTCTTCTTTTCATATAACTTTTTCTGCTCTCTTACCTACTTTTTTCATGGAAAATCTGATTATTTTCTCAATATTTTTATATTATACTGCTATTTTTATATATATACTGTGCTGAACCCCGCATTTCCTAAGCTGCTATGAAAGTTTTTGATCTTTAACCAACTTTTTCCTGTGATTTTTACTAGTTTCTTCTTTTCATATAACTTTTTCTGCTCTCTTACCTACATTTTTCATGGAAAATCTGATTATTTTCTCAATATTTTTATATTATATATTTATATATACTGCGCTGAAACCCGCATTTCCTATACTAGTATGAAAGTTTTTGATCTTTAACCA
>CAKAIZ010000278.1:0-30515 GCA_916610145.1 Eristalis arbustorum | reverse complement strand
GATGTTATCGTGCATGTACCCATTGACTCTGAGACTCTGGGATGGAAAAAGTTGGCGGTGATTAGTAGGGCACCATAGCTCATAGCTCATCTTCCATAGCTCATCTTCCAACCCACACGCGTGGAGATGTTATCGTGCATGTACCCATTGACTCTGAGACTCTGGGATGGAAAAAAGTTGGCGGTGATTAGTAGGGTACCATAGCTCATAGCTCATCTTCCATACTCATCTTCCAATCCACACGCGTGGAGATGTTATCGTGCATGTACCTATTGACTCTAAGACTCTGGGATGGAAAAAAGTTGGCGGTGGTCAGCAGGGCAATCTTTAAGGTTTCCATAGCTCATCTTCCAACCCACACGGGTGGTGATGTTATCGTGCATGTACCCATTGACTCTGAGACTCTGGGATGGAAAAAGTTGGCGGTGATTAGTAGGGCACCATAGCTCATAGCTCATCTTCCATAGCTCATCTTCCAACCCACACGCGTGGAGATGTTATCGTGCATGTACCCATTGACTCTGAGACTCTGGGATGGGAAAAAAGTTGGGCGGTGGTCAGTAGGGCAATTTTGAACGCTTCCATAGCTCATCTTCCAATCCACACGGGCGGTGATGTTATCGTGCATGTACCCATTGACTCTGAGACTCTGGGATGGAAAAAGTTGGCGGTGATTAGTAGGGCAATTTTGAAGGTTTCCATAGCTCATCTTCCAATCCACACGGGCGGTGATGTTATCGTGCATGTACCCATTGACTCTGAGACTCTGGGATGGAAAAAGTTGGCGGTGATTAGTAGGGCACCATAGCTCATAGCTCATCTTCCATAGCTCATCTTCCAACCCACACGCGTGGAGATGTTATCGTGCATGTACCCACTGACTCTAAGACTCTGGGATGGAAAGATGTTGGCGGGTGATTAGTAGGGCACCATAGCTCATAGCTCATCTTCCAACCCCACACGCGTGGAGATGTTATCGTGCATGTACCCATTGACTCTGAGACTCTGGGATGGAAAAAGTTGGCGTTGAGTAGTAGGGCACCATAGCTCATAGCTCATCTTCCATACCTCGTCTTCCAACCCACACGCGTGGAGATGTTATCGTGCATGTGCCCATTGACTCTGAGACTCTGGGATGGAAAATGTTGGCGGTGATTAGTAGGGCAATTTTGAAGGTTTCCATAGCTCATCTTCCAACCCACACGCGTGGAGATGTTATCGTGCATGTACCCATTGACTCTAAGACTCTGGGATGGAAAAAGTTGGCGGGTGATTAGTAGGGCACCATAGCTCATAGCTCATCTTCCATAGCTCATCTTCCAACCCACACGCGTGGAGATGTTATCGTGCATGTACCTATTGACTCTAAGACTCTCGGATGGAAAAAGTTGGCGTTGAGTAGTAGGGCACCATAGCTCATAGCTCATCTTCCATAGCTCATCTTCCAACCACACGCGTGGAGATGTTATCGTGCATGTACACATTGACTCTGAGACTCTGGGATGGAAAAGTTGGCGGTGATTAGTAAGGTACCATAGCTCATAGCTCATCCTTCCATAGCTCATCTTCCAACCCACACGCGTGGAGATGTTATCGTGCATGTACCCATTGACTCTGAGACTCTGGGATGGAAAAAGTTGGCGTTGAGTAGTAGGGCACCATAGCTCATAGCCTCATCTTCCATAGCTCATCTTCCAACCCACACGCGTGGAGATGTTATCGTGCATGTACCCATTGACTCTGAGACTCTGGATGGAAAAAGTTGGCGGTGATTAGTAGGGCAATTTTGAAGGTTTCCATAGCTCATCTTCCAACCCACACGCGTGGAGATGTTATCGTGCATGTACCCATTGACTCTAAGACTCTGGGATGGAAAAAGTTGGCGGTGATTAGTAGGGCACCATAGCTCATAGCTCATCTTCCATAGCTCATCTTCCAACCCACACGCGTGGAGATGTTATCGTGCATGTACCTATGACTCTAAGACTCTCGGATGGAAAAAGTTGGCGTTGAGTAGTAGGGCACCATAGCTCATAGCTCATCTTCCATAGCTCATCTTCCAACCCACACGCGTGGAGATGTTATCGTGCATGTACACATTGACTCTGAGACTCTGGGATGGAAAAAGTTGGCGGTGATTAGTAGGGTACCATAGCTCATAGCTCATCTTCCATAGCTCATCTTCCAACCCACACGCGTGGAGATGTTATCGTGCATGTACCCATTGACTCTGAGACTCTCGGATGGAAAAAGTTGGCGTTGAGTAGTAGGGCACCATAGCTCATAGCTCATCTTCCATAGCTCATCTTCCAACCCACACGCGTGGAGATGTTATCGTGCATGTACCCATTGACTCTGAGACTCTGGGATGGAAAAAGTTGGCGTTGAGTAGTAGGGCACCATAGCTCATAGCTCATCTTCCATAGCTCATCTTCCAACCCACACGCGTGGAGATGTTATCGTGCATGTACCTATTGACTCTAAGACTCTCGGATGGAAAAAGTTGGCCGTGGTCAGTAGGGCAATTTTGAAGGTTTCCATAGCTTCATCTTCCAACCCACACGCGTGGAGATGTTATCGTGCATGTACCCATTGACTCTAAGACTCTGGGATGGAAAAAGTTGGCGGTGATTAGTAGGGCACCATAGCTCATAGCTCATCTTCCAACCCACACGCGTGGAGATGTTATCGTGCATGTACCTATTGACTCTAAGACTCTCGGATGGAAAAAGTTGGCGTTGAGTAGTAGGGCACCATAGCTCATAGCTCATCTTCCATAGCTCATCTTCCAACCCACACGCGTGGAGATGTTATCGTGCATGTACCCATTGACTCTGAGACTCTGGGATGGAAAAAGTTGGCGTTGAGTAGTAGGGCACCATAGCTCATAGCTCATCTTCCATAGCTCATCTTCCAACCCACACGCGTGGAGATGTTATCGTGCATGTACCCATTGACTCTGAGACTCTGGGATGGAAAAAGTTGGCGGTGATTAGTAGGGGTACCATAGCTCATAGCTCATCTTCCATAGCTCATCTTCCAACCCACACGCGTGGAGATGTTATCGTGCATGTACCCATTGACTCTGAGACTCTGGGATGGAAAAAGTTGGCGTTGAGTAGTAGGGCACCATAGCTCATAGCTCATCTTCCATAGCTCATCTTCCAACCCACACGCGTGGAGATGTTATCGTGCATGTACCCATTGACTCTGAGACTCTGGGATGGAAAAAGTTGGCGTTGAGTAGTAGGGCACCATAGCTCATAGCTCATCTTCCATAGCTCATCTTCCAACCCACACGCGTGGAGATGTTATCGTGCATGTACCCATTGACTCTGAGACTCTGGGATGGAAAAAGTTGGCGTTGAGTAGTAGGGCACCATAGCTCATAGCTCATCTTCCATAGCTCATCTTCCAACCCACACGCGTGGAGATGTTATCGTGCATGTACCTATTGACTCTAAGACTCTCGGATGGAAAAAGTTGGCCGTGGTCAGTAGGGCAATTTTGAAGGTTTCCATAGCTCATCTTCCAACCCACGCGCGTGGAGATATTATCGTGCATGTACCCATTGACTCTAAGACTCTGGGATGGAAAAAGTTGGCGGTGGTCAGCAGGGCAATTTTTAAGGTTTCCATAGCTCATCTTCCAACCCACACGGGTGGTGATGTTATCGTGCATGTACCCATTGACTCTGAGACTCTGGGATGGAAAAAGTTGGCGGTGATTAGTAGGGCACCATAGCTCATAGCTCATCTTCCATAGCTCATCTTCCATAGCTCATCTTCCAACCCACACGCGTGGAGATGTTATCGTGCATGTACCCATTGACTCTGAGACTCTGGGATGGAAAAAGTTGGCGTTGAGTAGTAGGGCACCATAGCTCATAGCTCATCTTCCATAGCTCATCTTCCAACCCACACGCGTGGAGATGTTATCGTGCATGTACCTATTGACTCTAAGACTCTCGGATGGAAAAAGTTGGCCGTGGTCAGTAGGGCAATTTTGAAGGTTTCCATAGCTCATCTTCCAACCCACACGCGTGGAGATATTATCGTGCATGTACCCATTGACTCTAAGACTCTGGGATGGAAAAAGTTGGCGGTGGTCAGCAGGGCAATTTTTAAGGTTTCCATAGCTCATCTTCCAACCCACACGGGTGGTGATGTTATCGTGCATGTACCCATTGACTCTGAGACTCTGGGATGGAAAAAGTTGGCGGTGATTAGTAGGGCACCATAGCTCATAGCTCATCTTCCATAGCTCATCTTCCATAGCTCATCTTCCAACCCACACGCGTGGAGATGTTATCGTGCATGTACCCACTGACTCTAAGACTCTGGGATGGAAAAAGTTGGCGGTGATTAGTAGGGCACCATAGCTCATAGCTCATCTTCCATAGCTCATCTTCCAACCCACACGCGTGGAGATGTTATCGTGCATGTACCCACTGACTCTAAGACTCTGGGATGGAAAAAGTTGGCGGTGATTAGTAGGGCACCATAGCTCATAGCTCATCTTCCATAGCTCATCTTCCAACCCACACGCGTGGAGATGTTATCGTGCATGTAGCCACTGACTCTGAGACTCTGGGATGGAAAAAGTTGGCGGTGGTCAGCAGGGCAATCTTTAAGGTTTCCATAGCTCATCTTCCAACCCACACGGGTGGTGATGTTATCGTGCATGTACCCATTGACTCTGAGACTCTGGGATGGAAAAAGTTGGCGGTGATTAGTAGGGCACCATAGCTCAAAGCTCATCTTCCATAGCTCATTTTCCAACCCACACGCGTGGAGATGTTATCGTGCATGTACCCATTGACTCTAAGACTCTGGGATGGAAAAAGTTGGCGGTGATTAGTAGGGCACCATAGCTCATAGCTCATCTTCCATAGCTCATCTTCCAACCCACACGCGTGGAGATGTTATCGTGCATGTAGCCACTGACTCTAAGACTCTGGGATGGAAAAAGTTGGCGGTGATTAGTAGGGCACCATAGCTCATAGCTCACCTTCCAACCCACACGGGTGGTGATGTTATCGTGCATGTACCCATTGACTCTGAGACTCTGGGATGGAAAAAGTTGGCGGTGATTAGTAGGGCACCATAGCTCATAGCTCATCTTCCATAGCTCATCTTCCATAGCTCATCTTCCAACCCACACGCGTGGAGATGTTATCGTGCATGTACCCATTGACTCTGAGACTCTGGGATGGAAAAAGTTGGCGTTGAGTAGTAGGGCACCATAGCTCATAGCTCATCTTCCATAGCTCATCTTCCAACCCACACGCGTGGAGATGTTATCGTGCATGTACCCATTGACTCTGAGACTCTGGGATGGAAAAAGTTGGCGGTGATTAGTAGGGCAATTTTGAAGGTTTCCATAGCTCATCTTCCAACCCACACGCGTGGAGATGTTATCGTGCATGTACCCATTGACTCTAAGACTCTGGGATGGAAAAAGTTGGCGGTGATTAGTAGGGCACCATAGCTCATAGCTCATCTTCCATAGCTCATCTTCCAACCCACACGCGTGGAGATGTTATCGTGCATGTAGCCACTGACTCTAAGACTCTGGGATGGAAAAAGTTGGCGGTGATTAGTAGGGCACCATAGCTCATAGCTCATCTTCCATAGCTCATCTTCCAACCCACACGCGTGGAGATGTTATCGTGCATGTACCTATTGACTCTAAGACTCTCGGATGGAAAAAGTTGGCCGTGGTCAGTAGGGCAATTTTGAAGGTTTCCATAGCTCATCTTCCAACCCACACGCGTGGAGATATTATCGTGCATGTACCCATTGACTCTAAGACTCTGGGATGGAAAAAGTTGGCGGTGATTAGTAGGGCACCATAGCTCATAGCTCATCTTCCATAGCTCATCTTCCAACCCACACGCGTGGAGATGTTATCGTGCATGTAGCCACTGACTCTGAGACTCTGGGATGGAAAAAGTTGGCGGTGATTAGTAGGGCACCATAGCTCATAGCTCATCTTCCAACCCACACGCGTGGAGATGTTATCGTGCATGTACCCACTGACTCTAAGACTCTGGGATGGAAAAAGTTGGCGGTGATTAGTAGGGCACCATAGCTCATAGCTCATCTTCCATAGCTCATCTTCCAACCCACACGCGTGGAGATGTTATCGTGCATGTAGCCACTGACTCTGAGACTCTGGGATGGAAAAAGTTGGCGGTGATTAGTAGGGCAATTTTGAAGGTTTCCATAGCTCATCTTCCAACCCACACGCGTGGAGATGTTATCGTGCATGTAGCCACTGACTCTAAGACTCTGGGATGGAAAAAGTTGGCGGTGATTAGTAGGGCACCATAGCTCATAGCTCATCTTAAATAGCTCATCTTCCAACCCACACGCGTGGAGATGTTATCGTGCATGTACCTATTGACTCTAAGACTCTCGGATGGAAAAAGTTGGCCGTGGTCAGTAGGGCAATTTTGAAGGTTTCCATAGCTCATCTTCCAACCCACACGCGTGGAGATATTATCGTGCATGTACCCATTGACTCTAAGACTCTGGGATGGAAAAAGTTGGCGGTGATTAGTAGGGCACCATAGCTCATAGCTCATCTTCCATAGCTCATCTTCCAACCCACACGCGTGGAGATGTTATCGTGCATGTACCTATTGACTCTAAGACTCTCGGATGGAAAAAGTTGGCCGTGGTCAGTAGGGCAATTTTGAAGGTTTCCATAGCTCATCTTCCAACCCACACGCGTGGAGATATTATCGTGCATGTACCCATTGACTCTAAGACTCTGGGATGGAAAAAGTTGGCGGTGATTAGTAGGGCAATTTTGAAGGTTTCCATAGCTCATCTTCCAACCCACACGCGTGGAGATGTTATCGTGCATGTACCCATTGACTCTAAGACTCTGGGATGGAAAAAGTTGGCGGTGATTAGTAGGGCACCATAGCTCATAGCTCATCTTCCATAGCTCATCTTCCAACCCACACGCGTGGAGATGTTATCGTGCATGTACCTATTGACTCTAAGACTCTGGGATGGAAAAAGTTGGCGGTGGTCAGCAGGGCAATCTTTAAGGTTTCCATAGCTCATCTTCCAACCCACACGGGTGGTGATGTTATCGTGCATGTACCCATTGACTCTGAGACTCTGGGATGGAAAAAGTTGGCGGTGATTAGTAGGGCACCATAGCTCATAGCTCATCTTCCATAGCTCATCTTCCAACCCACACGCGTGGAGATTTTATCGTGCATGTACCCATTGACTCTGAGACTCTGGGATGGAAAAAGTTGGCGTTGAGTAGTAGGGCACCATAGCTCATAGCTCATCTTCCAACCCACACGCGTGGAGATGTTATCGTGCATGTACCCATTGACTCTGAGACTCTGGGATGGAAAAAGTTGGCGGTGATTAGTAGGGCAATTTTGAAGGTTTCCATAGCTCATCTTCCAACCCACACGCGTGGAGATGTTATCGTGCATGTACCCATTGACTCTAAGACTCTGGGATGGAAAAATTTGGCGGTGATTAGTAGGGCACCATAGCTCATAGCTCATCTTCCATAGCTCATCTTCCAACCCACACGCGTGGAGATGTTATCGTGCATGTAGCCACTGACTCTAAGACTCTGGGATGGATAAAGTTGGCGGTGATTAGTAGGGCACCATAGCTCATAGCTCATCTTCCATAGCTCATCTTCCAACCCACACGCGTGGAGATGTTATCGTGCATGTACCCACTGACTCTAAGACTCTGGGATGGAAAAAGTTGGCGGTGATTAGTAGGGCACCATAGCTCATAGCTCATCTTCCATAGCTCATCTTCCAACCCACACGCGTGGAGATGTTATCGTGCATGTAGCCACTGACTCTGAGACTCTGGGATGGAAAAAGTTGGCGGTGATTAGTAGGGCAATTTTTAAGGTTTCCATAGCTCATCTTCCAACCCACACGCGTGGAGATGTTATCGTGCATGTACCCATTGACTCTAAGACTCTGGGATGGAAAAAGTTGGCGGTGATTAGTAGGGCACCATAGCTCATAGCTCATCTTCCATAGCTCATCTTCCAATCCACACGGGCGGTGATGTTATCGTGCATGTACCCATTGACTCTGAGACTCTGGGATGGAAAAAGTTAGCGGTGATTAGTAGGGCAATTTTGAAGGTTTCCATAGCTCATCTTCCAACCCACACGCGTGAAGATGTTATCGTGCATGTACCTATTGACTCTAAGACTCTGGGATGGAAAAAGTTGGCCGTGGTCAGTAGGACAATTTTGAAGGTTTCCATAGCTCATCTTCCAACCCACACGCGTGGAGATGTTATCGTGCATGTACCCATTGACTCTAAGACTCTGGGATGGAAAAAGTTGGCGGTGATTAGTAGGGCACCATAGCTCATAGCTCATCTTCCATAGCTCATCTTCCAACCCACACGCGTGGAGATGTTATCGTGCATGTACCTATTGACTCTAAGACTCTCGGATGGAAAAAGTTGGCCGTGGTCAGTAGGGCAATTTTGAAGGTTTCCATAGCTCATCTTCCAACCCACACGCGTGGAGATATTATCGTGCATGTACCCATTGACTCTAAGACTCTGGGATGGAAAAAGTTGGCGGTGGTCAGCAGGGCAATTTTTAAGGTTTCCATAGCTCATCTTCCAACCCACACGGGTGGTGATGTTATCGTGCATGTACCCATTGACTCTGAGACTCTGGGATGGAAAAAGTTGGCGGTGATTAGTAGGGCACCATAGCTCATAGCTTATCTTCCATAGCTCATCTTCCAACCCACACGCGTGGAGATGTTATCGTGCATGTACCTATTGACTCTAAGAATCTGGGATGGAAAAAGTTGGCCGTGGTCAGTAGGGCAATTTTGAAGGTTTCCATAGCTCATCTTCCAACCCACACGCGTGGAGATATTATCGTGCATGTACCCATTGACTCTAAGACTCTGGGATGGAAAAAGTTGGCGGTGATTAGTAGGGCACCATAGCTCATAGCTCATCTTCCATAGCTCATTTTCCAACCCACGCGCGTGGAGATGTTATCGTGCATGTACCCACTGACTCTAAGACTCTGGGATGGAAAAAGTTGGCGGTGATTAGTAGGGCACCATAGCTCATAGCTCATCTTCCAACCCACACGGGTGGTGATGTTATCGTGCATGTACCTATTGACTCTAAAAATCTGGGATGGAAAAAGTTGGCCGTGGTCAGTAGGGCAATTTTGAAGGTTTCCATAGCTCATCTTCCAACCCACACGCGTGGAGATATTATCGTGCATGTACCCATTGACTCTAAGACTCTGGGATGGAAAAAAGTGGCGGTGATTAGTAGGGCACCATAGCTCATAGCTCATCTTCCAACCCACACGCGTGGAGATGTTATCGTGCATGTACCCACTGACTCTAAGACTCTGGGATGGAAAAAGTTGGCGGTGATTAGTAGGGCACCATAGCTCATAGCTCATCTTCCATAGCTCATCTTCCAACCCACACGGGTGGTGATGTTATCGTGCATGTACCTATTGACTCTAAGACTCTCGGATGGAAAAAGTTGGCGTTGAGTAGTAGGGCACCATAGCTCATAGCTCATCTTCCATAGCTCATCTTCCAACCCACACGCGTGGAGATGTTATCGTGCATGTACCCATTGACTCTGAGACTCTGGGATGGAAAAAGTTGGCGGTGATTAGTAGGGTACCATAGCTCATAGCTCATCTTCCATAGCTCATTTTCCAACCCACACGCGTGGAGATGTTTTCGTGCATGTACCCATTGACTCTGAGACTCTGGGATGGAAAAAGTTGGCGGTGATTAGTAGGGCAATTTTGAAGGTTCCCATAGCTCATCTTCCAACCCACACGCGTGGAGATGTTATCGTGCATGTACCCACTGACTCTAAGACTCTGGGATGGAAAAAGTTGGCGGTGGTCAGCAGGGCAATTTTTAAGGTTTCCATAGCTCATCTTCCAACCCACACGCGTGGAGATGTTATCGTGCATGTACCCATTGACTCTGAGACTCTGGGATGGAAAAAGTTGGCGGTGATTAGTAGGGCACCATAGCTCATAGCTCATCTTCCAACCCACACGCGTGGAGATGTTATCGTGCATGTACCCATTGACTCTGAGACTCTGGGATGGAAAAAGTTGGCGGTGGTCAGTAGGGCAATTTTGAACGCTTCCATAGCTCATCTTCCAATCCACACGGGCGGTGATGTTATCGTGCATGTACCCATTGACTCTGAGACTCTGGGATGGCAAAAGTTGGCGGTGATTAGTAGGGCACCATAGCTCAAAGCTCATCTTCCATAGCTCATTTTCCAACCCACACGCGTGGAGATGTTATCGTGCATGTACCCATTGACTCTGAGACTCTGGGATGGAAAAAGTTGGCGGTGATTAGTAGGGCAATTTTGAAGGTTTCCATAGCTCATCTTCCAACCCACACGCGTGGAGATGTTATCGTGCATGTACCCATTGACTCTGAGACTCTGGGATGGAAAAAGTTGGCGGTGGTCAGTAGGGCAATTTTGAACGCTTCCATAGCTCATCTTCCAATCCACACGGGCGGTGATGTTATCGTGCATGTACCCATTGACTCTGAGACTCTGGGATGGCAAAAGTTGGCGGTGATTAGTAGGGCACCATAGCTCAAAGCTCATCTTCCATAGCTCATTTTCCAACCCACACGCGTGGAGATGTTATCGTGCATGTACCCATTGACTCTGAGACTCTGGGATGGAAAAAGTTGGCGGTGATTAGTAGGGCAATTTTGAAGGTTTCCATAGCTCATCTTCCAACCCACACGCGTGGAGATGTTATCGTGCATGTACCCATTGACTCTAAGACTCTGGGATGGAAAAAGTTGGCGTTGAGTAGTAGGGCACCATAGCTCATAGCTCATCTTCCATAGCTCATTTTCCAACCCACACGCGTGGAGATGTTTTCGTGCATGTACCCATTGACTCTGAGACTCTGGGATGGAAAAAGTTGGCGGTGATTAGTAGGGCAATTTTGAAGGTTTCCATAGCTCATCTTCCAGCCCACACGCGTGGAGATGTTATCGTGCATGTACCCACTGACTCTAAGACTCTGGGATGGAAAAAGTTGGCGGTGATTAGTAGGGCACCATAGCTCATAGCTCATCTTCCATAGCTCATCTTCCAACCCACACGCGTGGAGATGTTATCGTGCATGTACCCATTGACTCTGAGACTCTGGGATGGAAAAAGTTGGCGGTGGTCAGTAGGGCAATTTTGAACGCTTCCATAGCTCATCTTCCAATCCACACGGGCGGTGATGTTATCGTCCATGTACCCATTGACTCTGAGACTCTGGGATGGAAAAAGTTGGCGGTGATTAGTAGGGCAATTTTGAAGGTTTCCATAGCTCATCTTCCAACCCACACGCGTGGAGATGTTATGGTGCATGTACCCATTGACTCTAAGACTCTGGGATGGAAAAAGTTGGCGGTGATTAGTAGGGCACCATAGCTCATAGCTCATCTTCCATAGCTCATCTTCCAACCCACACGCGTGGAGATGTTATCGTGCATGTACCCATTGACCTTGAGACTCTGGGATGGAAAAAGTTGGCGGTGATTAGTAGGGCACCATAGCTCATAGCTTATCTTCCATAGCTCATCTTCCAACCCACACGCGTGGAGATGTTATCGTGCATGTAGCCACTGACTCTAAGACTCTGGGATGGAAAAAGTTGGCGGTGATTAGTAGGGCACCATAGCTCATAGCTCATCTTCCATAGCTCATCTTCCAACCCACACGGGTGGAGATGTTATCGTGCATGTACCTATTGACTCTAAGACTCTCGGATGGAAAAAGTTGGCCGTGGTCAGTAGGGCAATTTTGAAGGTTTCCATAGCTCATCTTCCAACCCACACGCGTGGAGATATTATCGTGCATGTGCCCATTGACTCTAAGACTCTGGGATGGAAAAAGTTGGCGGTGATTAGTAGGGCAATTTTGAAGGTTTCCATAGCTCATCTTCCAACCCACACGCGTGGAGATGTTATCGTGCATGTACCCACTGACTCTAAGACTCTGGGATGGAAAAAGTTGGCGGTGATTAGTAGGGCACCATAGCTCATAGCTCATCTTCCATAGCTCATCTTCCAACCCACACGCGTGGAGATGTTATCGTGCATGTACCCACTGACTCTAAGACTCTGGGATGGAAAAAGTTGGCGGTGATTAGTAGGGCACCATAGCTCATAGCTCATCTTCCATAGCTCATCTTCCAACCCACACGCGTGGAGATGTTATCGTGCATGTACCCATTGACTCTAAGACTCTGGGATGGAAAAAGTTGGCGGTGATTAGTAGGGCACCATAGCTCATAGCTCATCTTCCATAGCTCATTTTCCAACCCACACGCGTGGAGATGTTTTCGTGCATGTACCCATTGACTCTGAGACTCTGGGATGGAAAAAGTTGGCGGTGATTAGTAGGGCAATTTTGAAGGTTTCCATAGCTCATCTTCCAACCCACACGCGTGGAGATATTATCGTGCATGTACCCATTGACTCTAAGACTCTGGGATGGAAAAAGTTGGCGGTGGTCAGCAGGGCAATTTTTAAGGTTTCCATAGCTCATCTTCCAACCCACACGGGTGGTGATGTTATCGTGCATGTAGCCACTGACTCTGAGACTCTGGGATGGAAAAAGTTGGCGGTGATTAGTAGGGCACCATAGCTCATAGCTCATCTTCCAACCCACACGCGTGGAGATGTTATCGTGCATGTACCCACTGACTCTAAGACTCTGGGATGGAAAAAGTTGGCGGTGATTAGTAGGGCACCATAGCTCATAGCTCATCTTCCATAGCTCATCTTCCAACCCACACGCGTGGAGATGTTATCGTGCATGTAGCCACTGACTCTGAGACTCTGGGATGGAAAAAGTTGGCGGTGATTAGTAGGGCAATTTTGAAGGTTTCCATAGCTCATCTTCCAACCCACACGCGTGGAGATGTTATCGTGCATGTAGCCACTGACTCTAAGACTCTGGGATGGAAAAAGTTGGCGGTGATTAGTAGGGCACCATAGCTCATAGCTCATCTTCCATAGCTCATCTTCCAACCCACACGCGTGGAGATGTTATCGTGCATGTACCTATTGACTCTAAGACTCTCGGATGGAAAAAGTTGGCAGTGGTCAGTAGGGCAATTTTGAAGGTTTCCATAGCTCATCTTCCAACCCACACGCGTGGAGATATTATCGTGCATGTACCCATTGACTCTAAGACTCTGGGATGGAAAAAGTTGGCGGTGATTAGTAGGGCACCATAGCTCATAGCTCATCTTCCATAGCTCATCTTCCAACCCACACGCGTGGAGATGTTATCGTGCATGTACCCATTGACTCTAAGACTCTGGGATGGAAAAAGTTGGCGGTGATTAGTAGGGCACCATAGCTCATAGCTCATCTTCCATAGCTCATCTTCCAACCCACACGCGTGGAGATGTTATCGTGCATGTAGCCATTGACTCTGAGACTCTGGGATGGAAAAAGTTGGCGGTGATTAGTAGGGCACCATAGCTCATAGCTCATCTTCCAACCCACACGCGTGGAGATGTTTTCGTGCATGTACCCATTGACTCTAAGACTCTGGGATGGAAAAAGTTGGCGGTGATTAGTAGGGCACCATAGCTCATAGCTCATCTTCCATAGCTCATCTTCCAACCCACACGCGTGGAGATGTTATCGTGCATGTACCCATTGACTCTGAGACTCTGGGATGGAAAAAGTTGGCGGTGATTAGTAGGGCACCATAGCTCATAGCTCATCTTCCATAGCTCATCTTCCAACCCACACGCGTGGAGATGTTATCGTGCATGTACCCACTGACTCTAAGACTCTGGGATGGAAAATGTTGGCGGTGATTAGTAGGGCACCATAGCTCATAGCTCATCTTCCATAGCTCATCTTCCAACCCACACGCGTGGAGATGTTATCGTGCATGTACCCATTGACTCTAAGACTCTGGGATGGAAAAAGTTGGCGGTGATTAGTAGGGCACCATAGCTCATAGCTCATCTTCCATAGCTCATCTTCCAATCCACACGGGCGGTGATGTTATCGTGCATGTACCCATTGACTCTGAGACTCTGGGATGGAAAAAGTTGGCGGTGGTCAGTAGGGCAATTTTGAACGCTTCCATAGCTCATCTTCCAATCCACACGGGCGGTGATGTTATCGTGCATGTACCCATTGACTCTGAGACTCTGGGATGGAAAAAGTTGGCGGTGATTAGTAGGGCAATTTTGAAGGTTTCCATAGCTCATCTTCCAACCCACACGCGTGGAGATGTTATCGTGCATGTACCCACTGACTCTAAGACTCTGGGATGGAAAAAGTTGGCGGTGATTTGTAGGGCACCATAGCTCATAGCTCATCTTCCATAGCTCATCTTCCATCCCACACGCGTGGAGATGTTATCGTGCATGTACCCACTGACTCTAAGACTCTGGGATGGAAAAAGTTGGCGGTGATTAGTAGGGCACCATAGCTCATAGCTCATTTTCCATAGCTCATCTTCCAACCCACACGCGTGGAGATGTTATCGTGCATGTACCCATTGACTCTGAGACTCTGGGATGGAAAAAGTTGGCGGTGGTCAGTAGGGCAATTTTGAACGCTTCCATAGCTCATCTTCCAATCCACACGGGCGGTGATGTTATCGTGCATGTACCCATTGACTCTGAGACTCTGGGATGGAAAAAGTTGGCGGTGATTAGTAGGGCACCATAGCTCATAGCTCATCTCCCATAGCTCATCTTCCAACCCACACGCGTGGAGATGTTATCGTGCATGTACCCATTGACTCTGAGACTCTGGGATGGAAAAAGTTGGCGTTGAGTAGTAGGGCACCATAGCTCATAGCTCATCTTCCATAGCTCATCTTCCAACCCACACGCGTGGAGATGTTATCGTGCATGTACCCACTGACTCTAAGACTCTGGGATGGAAAAAGTTGGCGGTGATTAGTAGGGCACCATAGCTCATAGCTCATCTTCCATAGCTCATTTTCCAACCCACACGCGTGGAGATGTTTTCGTGCATGTACCCATTGACTCTGAGACTCTGGGATGGAAAAAGTTGGCGGTGATTAGTAGGGCAATTTTGAAGGTTTCCATAGCTCATCTTCCAACCCACACGCGTGGAGATGTTATCGTGCATGTATCCATTGACTCTAAGACTCTGGGATGGAAAAAGTTGGCGGTGATTAGTAGGGCACCATAGCTCATAGCTCATCTTCCATAGCTCATCTCCCAACCCGCACGCGTGGAGATGTTATCGTGCATGTACCCATTGACTCTGAGACTCTGGGATGGAAAAAGTTGGCGGTGATTAGTAGGGCAATTTTGAAGGTTTCCATAGCTCATCTTCCAACCCACACGCGTGGAGATGTTATCGTGCATGTACCCATTGACTCTGAGAATCTGGGATGGAAAAAGTTGGCGGTGATTAGTAGGGCAATTTTGAAGGTTTCCATAGCTCATCTTCCAACCCACACGCGTTTAGATGTTATCGTGCATGTACCCATTGACTCTGAGACTCTGGGATGGAAAAAGTTGGCGGTGATTAGTAGGGCAATTTTGAAGGTTTCCATAGCTCATCTTCCAACCCACACGCGTGGAGATGTTATCGTGCATGTACCCATTGACTCTAAGACTCTGGGATGGAAAAAGTTGGCGGTGATTAGTAGGGCACCATAGCTCATAGCTCATCTTCCATAGCTCATCTTCCAACCCACACGCGTGGAGATGTTATCGTGCATGTACCCACTGACTCTAAGACTCTGGGATGGAAAAAGTTGGCGGTGATTAGTAGGGCAATTTTTAAGGTTTCCATAGCTCATCTTCCAACCCACACGGGTGGAGATGTTATCGTGCATGTACCCACTGACTCTAAGACTCTGGGATGGAAAAAGTTGGCGGTGGTCAGCAGGGCAATTTTTAAGGTTTCCATAGCTCATCTTCCAACCCACACGGGTGGTGATGTTATCGTGCATGTACCCATTGACTCTGAGACTCTGGGATGGAAAAAGTTGGCGGTGATTAGTAGGGCACCATAGCTCATAGCTCATCTTCCATAGCTCATCTTCCAACCCACACGCGTGGAGATGTTATCGTGCATGTACCCACTGACTCTAAGACTCTGGGATGGAAAAAGTTGGCGGTGGTGAGCAGGGCAATTTTTAAGGTTTCCGTAGCTCATCTTCCAACCCACACGCGTGGAGATGTTATCGTGCATGTACCCATTGACTCTGAGACTCTGGGATGGAAAAAGTTGGCGTTGAGTAGTAGGGCACCATAGCTCATAGCTCATCTTCCATAGCTCATCTTCCAACCCACACGCGTGGAGATGTTATCGTGCATGTACCCATTGACTCTAAGACTCTGGGATGGAAAAAGTTGGCGGTGATTAGTAGGGCACCATAGCTCATAGCTCATCTTCCATAGCTCATCTTCCATAGCTCATCTTCCAACCCACACGCGTGGAGATGTTATCGTGCATGTAGCCACTGACTCTAAGACTCTGGGATGGAAAAAGTTGGCGGTGATTAGTAGGGCACCATAGCTCATAGCTCATCTTCCATAGCTCATCTTCCAACCCACACGCGTGGAGATGTTATCGTGCATGTACCCATTGACTCTGAGACTCTGGGATGGAAAAAGTTGGCGGTGATTAGTAGGGCACCATAGCTCATCTTCCATAGCTCATCTTCCAACCCACACGCGTGGAGATGTTATCGTGCATGTACCCATTGACTCTGAGACTCTGGGATGGAAAAAGTTGGCGGTGATTAGTAGGGCACCATAGCTCATAGCTCATCTTCCATAGCTCATCTTCCAACCCACACGCGTGGAGATGTTATCGTGCATGTACCCATTGACTCTGAGACTCTGGGATGGAAAAAGTTGGCGGTGGTCAGTAGGGCAATTTTGAACGCTTCCATAGCTCATCTTCCAATCCACACGGGCGGTGATGTTATCGTGCATGTACCCATTGACTCTGAGACTCTGGGATGGAAAAAGTTGGCGTTGAGTAGTAGGGCAATTTTGAAGGTTTCCATAGCTCATCTTCCAACCCACACGCGTGGAGATGTTATCGTGCATGTACCCACTGACTCTAAGACTCTGGGATGGAAAAAGTTGGCGGTGATTAGTAGGGCACCATAGCTCATAGCTCATCTTCCATAGCTCATCTTCCAACCCACACGCGTGGAGATGTTATCGTGCATGTAGCCACTGACTCTAAGACTCTGGGATGGAAAAAGTTGGCGGTGATTAGTAGGGCACCATAGCTCATAGCTCATCTTCCATAGCTCATTTTCCAACCCACACGCGTGGAGATGTTATCGTGCATGTACCCATTGACTCTAAGACTCTGGGATGGAAAAAGTTGGCGGTGATTAGTAGGGCACCATAGCTCATAGCTCATCTTCCATAGCTCATCTTCCAACCCACACGCATGGAGATGTTATCGTGCATGTACCCATTGACTCTGAGACTCTGGGATGGAAAAAGTTGGCCGTGGTCAGTAGGGCAATTTTGAAGGTTTCCATAGCTCATCTTCCAACCCACACGCGTGGAGATGTTATCGTGCATGTACCCATTGACTCTGAGACTCTGGGATGGAAAAAGTTGGCCGTGGTCAGTAGGGCAATTTTGAAGGTTTCCATAGCTCATCTTCCAACCCACACGCGTGGAGATGTTATCGTGCATGTACCCATTGACTCTGAGACTCTGGGATGGAAAAAGTTGGCGGTGATTAGTAGGGCAATCTTTAAGGTTTCCATAGCTCATCTTCCAACCCACACGCGTGGAGATGTTATCGTGCATGTACCCATTGACTCTAAGACTCTGGGATGGAAAAAGTTGGCGGTGATTAGTAGGGCACCATAGCTCATAGCTCATCTTCCATAGCTCATCTTCCAACCCACACGGGTGGTGATGTTATCGTGCATGTACCCATTGACTCTGAGACTCTGGGATGGAAAAAGTTGGCGGTGATTAGTAGGGCAATTTTGAAGGTTTCCATAGCTCATCTTCCAACCCACACGCGTGGAGATGTTATCGTGCATGTACCCATTGACTCTGAGACTCTGGGATGGAAAAAGTTGGCGGTGATTAGTAGGGCAATCTTTAAGGTTTCCATAGCTCATCTTCCAACCCACACGCGTGGAGATGTTATCGTGCATGTACCCATTGACTCTAAGACTCTGGGATGGAAAAAGTTGGCGGTGATTAGTAGGGCACCATAGCTCATAGCTCATCTTCCATAGCTCATCTTCCAACCCACACGGGTGGTGATGTTATCGTGCATGTACCCATTGACTCTGAGACTCTGGGATGGAAAAAGTTGGCGGTGATTAGTAGGGCAATTTTGAAGGTTTCCATAGCTCATCTTCCAACCCACACGGGTGGTGATGTTATCGTGCATGTACCTATTGACTCTAAGACTCTCGGATGGAAAAAGTTGGCGTTGAGTAGTAGGGCACCATAGCTCATAGCTCATCTTCCATAGCTCATCTTCCAACCCACACGCGTGGAGATGTTATCGTGCATGTAGCCACTGACTCTAAGACTCTGGGATGGAAAAAGTTGGCGGTGATTAGTAGGGCACCATAGCTCATAGCTCATCTTCCATAGCTCATCTTCCAACCCACACGCGTGGAGATTTTATCGTGCATGTACCCATTGACTCTGAGACTCTGGGATGGCCAAAGTTGGCGGTGATTAGTAGGGCAATTTTGAAGGTTTCCAAAGCTCATCTTCCAACCCACACGGGTGGTGATGTTATCGTGCATGTACCTATTGACTCTAAGACTCTCGGATGGAAAAAGTTGGCGTTGAGTAGTAGGGCACCATAGCTCATAGCTCATCTTCCATAGCTCATCTTCCAACCCACACGCGTGGAGATGTTATCGTGCATGTACCCATTGACTCTGAGACTCTGGGATGGAAAAAGTTGGCGGTGATTAGTAGGGCACCATAGCTCATAGCTCATCTTCCATAGCTCATCTTCCAACCCACACGCGTGGAGATGTTATCGTTCATGTACCCATTGACTCTGAGACTCTGGGATGGAAAAAGTTGGCCGTGGTCAGTAGGGCAATTTTGAAGGTTTCCATAGCTCATCTTCCAACCCACACGCGTGGAGATGTTATCGTGCATGTACCCATTGACTCTGAGACTCTGGGATGGAAAAAGTTGGCGGTGATTAGTAGGGCAATCTTTAAGGTTTCCATAGCTCATCTTCCAACCCACACGCGTGGAGATGTTATCGTGCATGTAACCATTGACTCTAAGACTCTGGGATGGAAAAAGTTGGCGGTGATTAGTAGGGCACCATAGCTCATAGCTCATCTTCCATAGCTCATCTTCCAACCCACACGGGTGGTGATGTTATCGTGCATGTACCCATTGACTCTGAGACTCTGGGATGGAAAAAGTTGGCGGTGATTAGTAGGGCAATTTTGAAGGTTTCCATAGCTCATCTTCCAACCCACACGCGTGGAGATGTTATCGTGCATGTACCCATTGACTCTGAGACTCTGGGATGGAAAAAGTTGGCGGTGATTAGTAGGGCACCATAGCTCATAGCTCATTTTCCAACCCACACGCGTGGAGATGTTATCGTGCATGTACCCATTGACTCTAAGACTCTGGGATGGAAAAAGTTGGCGGTGATTAGTAGGGCACCATAGCTCATAGCTCATCTTCCATAGCTCATCTTCCAACCCACACGCGTGGAGATGTTATCGTGCATGTACCCATTGACTCTGAGACTCTGGGATGGAAAAAGTTGGCGGTGATTAGTAGGGCACCATAGCTCATAGCTCATCTTCCATAGCTCATCTTCCATAGCTCATCTTCCAACCCACACGCGTGGAGATGTTATCGTGCATGTACCATAGCTCATAGCTCATCTTCCATAGCTCATCTTCCAACCCACACGCGTGGAGATGTTATCGTGCATGTAGCCACTGACTCTAAGACTCTGGGATGGAAAAAGTTGGCGGTGATTAGTAGGGCACCATAGCTCATAGCTCATCTTCCATAGCTCATCTTCCAACCCACACGCGTGGAGATGTTATCGTGCATGTACCCACTGACTCTAAGACTCTGGGATGGAAAAAGTTGGCGGTGATTAGTAGGGCAATTTTGAAGGTTTCCATAGCTCATCTTCCAACCCACACGCGTGGAGATGTTATCGTGCATGTACCCATTGACTCTAAGACTCTGGGATGGAAAAAGTTGGCGGTGATTAGTAGGGCACCATAGCTCATAGCTCATCTTCCATAGCTCATCTTCCAACCCACACGCGTGGAGATGTTATCGTGCATGTACCCATTGACTCTGAGACTCTGGGATGGCAAAAGTTGGCGGTGATTAGTAGGGCACCATAGCTCAAAGCTCATCTTCCATAGCTCATTTTCCAACCCACACGCGTGGAGATGTTATCGTGCATGTACCCATTGACTCTGAGACTCTGGGATGGAAAAAGTTGGCGGTGATTAGTAGGGCACCATAGCTCATAGCTCATCTTCCATAGCTCATTTTCCAACCCACACGCGTGGAGATGTTTTCGTGCATGTACCCATTGACTCTGAGACTCTGGGATGGAAAAAGTTGGCGGTGATTAGTAGGGCAATTTTGAAGGTTTCCATAGCTCATCTTCCAACCCACACGCGTGGAGATGTTATCGTGCATGTACCCACTGACTCTAAGACTCTGGGATGGAAAAAGTTGGCGGTGATTAGTAGGGCACCATAGCTCATAGCTCATCTTCCATAGCTCATCTTCCAACCCACACGCGTGGAGATGTTATCGTGCATGTAGCCACTGACTCTAAGACTCTGGGATGGAAAAAGTTGGCGGTGATTAGTAGGGCACCATAGCTCATAGCTCATCTTCCAACCCACACGCGTGGAGATGTTATCGTGCATGTACCCATTGACTCTAAGACTCTGGGATGGAAAAAGTTGGCGGTGATTAGTAGGGTACCATAGCTCATAGCTCATCTTCCATAGCTCATCTTCCAACCCACACGCGTGGAGATGTTATCGTGCATGTACCCACTGACTCTAAGACTCTGGGATGGAAAAAGTTGGCGGTGATTAGTAGGGCACCATAGCTCATAGCTCATCTTCCATAGCTCATCTTCCATAGCTCATCTTCCATAGCTCATCTTCCATAGCTCATCTTCCATAGCTCATCTTCCATAGCTCATCTTCCAACCCACACGCGTGGAGATGTTATCGTGCATGTACCCATTGACTCTGAGACTCTGGGATGGAAAAAGTTGGCGGTGATTAGTAGGGTACCATAGCTCATAGCTCATCTTCCATAGCTCATCTTCCAATCCACACGCGTGGAGATGTTATCGTGCATGTACCTATTGACTCTAAGACTCTGGGATGGAAAAAGTTGGCGGTGATTAGTAGGGCACCATAGCTCATAGCTCATCTTCCATAGCTCATCTTCCAACCCACAGGCGTGGAGATGTTATCGTGCATGTACCTATTGACTCTAAGACTCTGGGATGGAAAAAGTTGGCGGTGGTCAGCAGGGCAATTTTTAAGGTTTCCATAGCTCATCTTCCAACCCACACGGGTGGTGATGTTATCGTGCATGTACCCATTGACTCTGAGACTCTGGGATGGCAAAAGTTGGCGGTGATTAGTAGGGCACCATAGCTCAAAGCTCATCTTCCATAGCTCATTTTCCAACCCACACGCGTGGAGATGTTATCGTGCATGTAGCCACTGACTCTGAGACTCTGGGATGGAAAAAGTTGGCCGTGATTAGTAGGGCACCGTAGCTCAAAGCTCATCTTCCATAGCTCATTTTCCAACCCACACGCGTGGAGATGTTATCGTGCATGTACCCACTGACTCTAAGACTCTGGGATGGAAAAAGTTGGCGGTGATTAGTAGGGCACCATAGCTCATAGCTCATCTTCCATAGCTCATCTTCCAACCCACACGCGTGGAGATGTTATCGTGCATGTACCCATTGACTCTGAGACTCTGGGATGGAAAAAGTTGGCGTTGAGTAGTAGGGCACCATAGCTCATAGCTCATCTTCCATAGCTCATCTTCCAACCCACACGCGTGGAGATGTTATCGTTCATGTACCCATTGACTCTGAGACTCTGGGATGGAAAAAGTTGGCCGTGGTCAGTGGGGCAATTTTGAAGGTTTCCATAGCTCATCTTCCAACCCACACGCGTGGAGATGTTATCGTGCATGTACACATTGACTCTGAGACTCTGGGATGGCAAAAGTTGGCGGTGATTAGTAGGGCACCATAGCTCAAAGCTCATCTTCCATAGCTCATTTTCCAACCCACACGCGTGGAGATGTTATCGTGCATGTACCCATTGACTCTGAGACTCTTTGATGGAAAAAGTTGGCGGTGATTAGTAGGGCACCATAGCTCATAGCTCATCTTCCATAGCTCATTTTCCAACCCACACGCGTGGAGATGTTTTCGTGCATGTACCCATTGACTCTGAGACTCTGGGATGGAAAAAGTTGGCGGTGATTAGTAGGGCAATTTTGAAGGTTTCCATAGCTCATCTTCCAACCCACACGCGTGGAGATGTTATCGTGCATGTACCCACTGACTCTAAGACTCTGGGATGGAAAAAGTTGGCGGTGATTAGTAGGGCACCATAGCTCATAGCTCATCTTCCATAGCTCATCTTCCAACCCACACGCGTGGAGATGTTATCGTGCATGTAGCCACTGACTCTAAGACTCTGGGATGGAAAAAGTTGGCGGTGATTAGTAGGGCACCATAGCTCATAGCTCATCTTCCAACCCACACGCGTGGAGATGTTATCGTGCATGTACCCATTGACTCTAAGACTCTGGGATGGAAAAAGTTGGCGGTGATTAGTAGGGTACCATAGCTCATAGCTCATCTTCCATAGCTCATCTTCCAACCCACACGCGTGGAGATGTTATCGCGCATGTACCCACTGACTCTAAGACTCTGGGATGGAAAAAGTTGGCGGTGATTAGTAGGGCACCATAGCTCATAGCTCATCTTCCATAGCTCATCTTCCATAGCTCATCTTCCAACCCACACGCGTGGAGATGTTATCGTGCATGTACCCATTAACTCTGAGACTCTGGGATGGAAAAAGTTGGCGGTGATTAGTAGGGTACCATAGCTCATAGCTCATCTTCCATAGCTCATTTTCCAACCCACACGCGTGGAGATGTTATCGTGCATGTACCTATTGACTCTAAGACTCTGGGATGGAAAAAGTTGGCGGTGATTAGTAGGGCACCATAGCTCATAGCTGATCTTCCATAGCTCATCTTCCAACCCACACGCGTGGAGATGTTATCGTGCATGTACCTATTGACTCTAAGACTCTCGGATGGAAAAAGTTGGCCGTGGTCAGTAGGGCAATTTTGAAGGTTTCCATAGCTCATCTTCCAACCCACACGCGTGGAGATGTTATCGTGCATGTACCCATTGACTCTAAGACTCTGGGATGGAAAAAGTTGGCGGTGATTAGTAGGGCACCATAGCTCATAGCTCATCTTCCATAGCTCATCTTCCAACCCACACGCGTGGAGATGTTATCGTGCATGTAGCCACTGACTCTGAGACTCTGGGATGGAAAAAGTTGGCGGTGATTAGTAGGGCAATTTTGAAGGTTTCCATAGCTCATCTTCCAACCCACACGCGTGGAGATGTTATCGTGCATGTACCCATTGACTCTAAGACTCTGGGATGGAAAAAGTTGGCGGTGATTAGTAGGGTACCATAGCTCATAGCTCATCTTCCATAGCTCATCTTCCAATCCACACGGGCGGTGATGTTATCGTGCATGTACCCATTGACTCTGAGACTCTGGGATGGAAAAAGTTGGCGGTGATTAGTAGGGCAATTTTGAAGGTTTCCATAGCTCATCTTCCAACCCACACGCGTGGAGATGTTATCGTGCATGTACCCACTGACTCTAAGACTCTGGGATGGAAAAAGTTGGCGGTGATTAGTAGGGCACCATAGCTCATCTTCCATAGCTCATCTTCCAACCCACACGCGTGGAGATGTTATCGTGCATGTAGCCACTGACTCTGAGACTCTGGGATGGAAAAAGTTGGCGGTGATTAGTAGGGCAATTTTTAAGGTTTCTATAGCTCATCTTCCAACCCACACGCGTGGAGATGTTATCGTGCATGTACCCATTGACTCTAAGACTCTGGGATGGAAAAAGTTGGCGGTGATTAGTAGGGTACCATAGCTCATAGCTCATCTTCCATAGCTCATCTTCCAATCCACACGGGCGGTGATGTTATCGTGCATGTACCCATTGACTCTGAGACTCTGGGATGGAAAAAGTTGGCGGTGATTAGTAGGGCACCATAGCTCATAGCTCATCTTCCATAGCTCATCTTCCATAGCTCATCTTCCAACCCACACGCGTGGAGATGTTATCGTGCATGTACCCATTGACTCTGAGACTCTGGGATGGAAAAAGTTGGCGGTGATTAGTAGGGTACCATAGCTCATAGCTCATCTTCCATAGCTCATTTTCCAACCCACACGCGTGGAGATGTTATCGTGCATGTACCTATTGACTCTAAGACTCTGGGATGGAAAAAGTTGGCGGTGATTAGTAGGGCACCATAGCTCATAGCTGATCTTCCATAGCTCATCTTCCAACCCACACGCGTGGAGATGTTATCGTGCATGTACCTATTGACTCAAAGACTCTCGGATGGAAAAAGTTGGCCGTGGTCAGTAGGGCAATTTTGAAGGTTTCCATAGCTCATCTTCCAACCCACACGCGTGGAGATGTTATCGTGCATGTACCCATTGACTCTAAGACTCTGGGATGGAAAAAGTTGGCGGTGATTAGTAGGGCAATTTTGAAGGTTTCCATAGCTCATCTTCCAACCCACACGCGTGGAGATGTTATCGTGCATGTACCTATTGACTCTAAGACTCTGGGATGGAAAAAGTTGGCGGTGATTAGTAGGGCACCATAGCTCAAAGCTCATCTTCCAACCCACACGCGTGGAGATGTTATCGTGCATATACCCATTGACTCTGAGACTCTGGGATGGAAAAAGTTGGCGGTGATTAGTAGGGCACCATAGCTCATAGCTCATCTTCCATAGCTCATCTTCCAACCCACACGCGTGGAGATGTTATCGTGCATGTACCTATTGACTCTAAGACTCTGGAATGGAAAAAGTTGGCGGTGGTCAGCAGGGCAATTTTTAAGGTTTCCATAGCTCATCTTCCAACCCACACGCGATGAGATGTTATCGTGCATGTACCCATTGACTCTGAGACTCTGGGATGGAAAAAGTTGGCGGTGATTAGTAGGGTACCATAGCTCATAGCTCATCTTCCATAGCTCATTTTCCAACCCACACGCGTGGAGATGTTATCGTGCATGTACCTATTGACTCTAAGACTCTGGGATGGAAAAAGTTGGCGGTGATTAGTAGGGCACCATAGCTCATAGCTGATCTTCCATAGCTCATCTTCCAACCCACACGCGTGGAGATGTTATCGTGCATGTACCTATTGACTCTAAGACTCTCGGATGGAAAAAGTTGGCCGTGGTCAGTAGGGCAATTTTGAAGGTTTCCATAGCTCATCTTCCAACCCACACGCGTGGAGATGTTATCGTGCATGTACCCATTGACTCTGAAACTCTGGGATGGAAAAAGTTGGCGTTGAGTAGTAGGGCACCATAGCTCATAGCTCATCTTCCATAGCTCATCTTCCAACCCACACGCGTGGAGATGTTATCGTGCATGTACCCATTGACTCTGAGACTCTGGGATGGAAAAAGTTGGCGGTGATTAGTAGGGCAATTTTGAAGGTTTCCATAGCTCATCTTCCAACCCACACGCGTGGAGATGTTATCGTGCATGTACCCATTGACTCTAAGACTCTGGGATGGAAAAAGTTGGCGGTGATTAGTAGGGCACCATAGCTCATAGCTCATCTTCCATAGCTCATCTTCCAATCCACACGCGTGGAGATGTTATCGTGCATGTACCTATTGACTCTAAGACTCTGGGATGGAAAAAGTTGGCGGTGATTAGTAGGGCACCATAGCTCATAGCTCATCTTCCATAGCTCATCTTCCAACCCACACGCGTGGAGATGTTATCGTGCATGTACCCACTGACTCTAAGACTCTGGGATGGAAAAAGTTGGCGGTGATTAGTAGGGCACCATAGCTCATAGCTCATCTTCCATAGCTCATCTTCCAACCGACACGCGTTTAGATGTTATCGTGCATGTAGCCACTGACTCTGAGACTCTGGGATGGAAAAAGTTGGCGGTGATTAGTAGGGCACCATAGCTCATAGCTCATCTTCCATAGCTCATCTTCCAACCCACACGCGTGGAGATGTTATCGTGCATGTACCCATTGACTCTGAGACTCTGGGATGGAAAAAGTTGGCGGTGGTCAGTAGGGCAATTTTGAACGCTTCCATAGCTCATCTTCCAATCCACACGGGCGGTGATGTTATCGTGCATGTAGCCACTGACTCTGAGACTTTGGGATGGAAAAAGTTGGCGGTGATTAGTAGGGCACCATAGCTCATAGCTCATCTTCCATAGCTCATCTTCCATAGCTCATCTTCCATAGCTCATCTTCCATAGCTCATCTTCCAACCCACACGGGTGGTGATGTTATCGTGCATGTACCCATTGACTCTGAGACTCTGGGATGGCAAAAGTTGGCGGTGAATAGTAGGGCACCATAGCTCATAGCTCATCTTCCATAGCTCATCTTCCAACCCACACGCGTGGAGATGTTATCGTGCATGTACCTATTGACTCTAAGACTCTGGGATGGAAAAAGTTGGCGGTGGTCAGCAGGGCAATCTTTAAGGTTTCCATAGCTCATCTTCCAACCCACACGCGTGGAGATGTTATCGTGCATGTACCCATTGACTCTAAGACTCTGGGATGGAAAAAGTTGGCGGTGATTAGTAGGGCACCATAGCTCATAGCTCATCTTCCATAGCTCATCTTCCATAGCTCATCTTCCAACCCACACGCGTGGAGATGTTATCGTGCATGTACCCATTGACTCTGAGACTCTGGGATGGAAAAAGTTGGCGGTGATTAGTAGGGCAATTTTGAAGGTTTCCATAGCTCATCTTCCAACCCACACGCGTGGAGATGTTATCGTGCATGTACCCATTGACTCTGAGACTCTGGGATGGAAAAAGTTGGCGGTGATTAGTAGGGCAATTTTGAAGGTTTCCATAGCTCATCTTCCAACCCACACGCGTGGAGATGTTATCGTGCATGTACCCATTGACTCTGAGACTCTGGGATGGAAAAAGTTGGCGGTGATTAGTAGGGCAATTTTGAAGGTTTCCATAGCTCATCTTCCAACCCACACGCGTGGAGATGTTATCGTGCATGTACCCATTGACTCTAAGACTCTGGGATGGAAAAAGTTGGCGGTGATTAGTAGGGCACCATAGCTCATAGCTCATCTTCCAACCCACACGCGTGGAGATGTTATCGTGCATGTACCCACTGACTCTAAGACTCTGGGATGGAAAAAGTTGGCGGTGATTAGTAGGGCAATTTTGAAGGTTTCCATAGCTCATCTTCCAACCCACACGGGTAGAGATGTTATCGTGCATGTACCCACTGACTCTAAGACTCTGGGATGGAAAAAGTTGGCGGTGGTCAGCAGGGCAATTTTTAAGGTTTCCATAGCTCATCTTCCAACCCACACGGGTGGTGATGTTATCGTGCATGTACCCATTGACTCTGAGACTCTGGGATGGAAAAAGTTGGCGGTGATTAGTAGGGCACCATAGCTCATAGCTGATCTTCCATAGCTCATCTTCCAACCCACACGCGTGGAGATGTTATCGTGCATGTACCTATTGACTCTAAGACTCTCGGATGGAAAAAGTTGGCCGTGGTCAGTAGGGCAATTTTGAAGGTTTCCATAGCTCATCTTCCAACCCACACGCGTGGAGATGTTATCGTGCATGTACCCATTGACTCTAAGACTCTGGGATGGAAAAAGTTGGCGGTGATTAGTAGGGCACCATAGCTCATAGCTCATCTTCCATAGCTCATCTTC
Organism: Eristalis arbustorum; assembly: GCA_916610145.1. NCBI lineage: Eukaryota > Metazoa > Arthropoda > Insecta > Diptera > Syrphidae > Eristalis > Eristalis arbustorum. The sequence continues at coordinate 2,383 of CAKAIZ010000278.1, read as the reverse complement.
CAACCCACACGCGTGGAGATGTTATCGTGCATGTACCCATTGACTCTAAGACTCTGGGATGGAAAAAGTTGGCGGTGATTAGTAGGGCACCATAGCTCATAGCTCATCTTCCATAGCTCATCTTCCATAGCTCATCTTCCAACCCACACGCGTGGAGATGTTATCGTGCATGTACCCATTGACTCTGAGACTCTGGGATGGAAAAAGTTGGCGGTGATTAGTAGGGCAATTTTGAAGGTTTCCATAGCTCATCTTCCAACCCACACGCGTGGAGATGTTATCGTGCATGTACCCATTGACTCTGAGACTCTGGGATGGAAAAAGTTGGCGGTGATTAGTAGGGCAATTTTGAAGGTTTCCATAGCTCATCTTTCAACCCACACGCGTGGAGATGTTATCGTGCATGTACCCATTGACTCTGAGACTCTGGGATGGAAAAAGTTGGCGGTGATTAGTAGGGCAATTTTGAAGGTTTCCATAGCTCATCTTCCAACCCACACGCGTGGAGATGTTATCGTGCATGTACCCATTGACTCTAAGACTCTGGGATGGAAAAAGTTGGCGGTGATTAGTAGGGCACCATAGCTCATCTTCCATAGCTCATCTTCCAACCCACACGCGTGGAGATGTTATCGTGCATGTACCCACTGACTCTAAGACTCTGGGATGGAAAAAGTTGGCGGTGATTAGTAGGGCAATTTTGAAGGTTTCCATACCTCATCTTCCAACCCACACGGGTGGAGATGTTATCGTGCATGTACCCACTGACTCTAAGACTCTGGGATGGAAAAAGTTGGCGGTGGTCAGCAGGGCAATTTTTAAGGTTTCCATAGCTCATCTTCCAACCCACACGGGTGGTGATGTTATCGTGCATGTACCCATTGACTCTGAGACTCTGGGATGGAAAAAGTTGGCGGTGATTAGTAGGGCACCATAGCTCATAGCTGATCTTCCAACCCACACGCGTGGAGATGTTATCGTGCATGTACCTATTGACTCTGAGACTCTCGGATGGAAAAAGTTGGCCGTGGTCAGTAGGGCAATCTTGAAGGTTTCCATAGCTCATCTTCCAACCCACACGCGTGGAGATGTTATCGTGCATGTACCCATTGACTCTGAGACTCTGGGATGGAAAAAGTTGGCGGTGGTCAGTAGGGCAATTTTGAACGCTTCCATAGCTCATCTTCCAACCCACACGGGTGGAGATGTTATCGTGCATGTACCCATTGACTCTAAGACTCTGGGATGGAAAAAGTTGGCGGTGATTAGTAGGGCACCATAGCTCATAGCTCATCTTCCATAGCTCATCTTCCAACCCACACGCGTGGAGATGTTATCGTGCATGTACCCATTGACTCTAAGACTCTGGGATGGAAAAAGTTGGCGGTGATTAGTAGGGCACCATAGCTCATAGCTCATAGCTCATCTTCCATAGCTCATCTTCCATAGCTCATCTTCCAACCCACACGCGTGGAGATGTTTTCGTGCATGTACCCATTGACTCTGAGACTCTGGGATGGAAAAAGTTGGCGGTGATTAGTAGGGCAATTTTGAAGGTTTCCATAGCTCATCTTCCAACCCACACGCGTGGAGATATTATCGTGCATGTACCCATTGACTCTGAGACTCTGGGATGGAAAAAGTTGGCGGTGATTAGTAGGGCACCATAGCTCATAGCTCATCTTCCATAGCTCATCTTCCAACCCACACGCGTGGAGATGTTATCGTGCATGTACCCATTGACTCTGAGACTCTGGGATGGAAAAAGTTGGCGGTGATTAGTAGGGCAATTTTGAAGGTTTCCATAGCTCATTTTCCAACCCACACGCGTGGAGATGTTATCGTGCATGTACCTATTGACTCTAAGACTCTGGGATGGAAAAAGTTGGCGGTGATTAGTAGGGCACCATAGCTCATAGCTGATCTTCCATAGCTCATCTTCCAACCCACACGCGTGGAGATGTTATCGTGCATGTACCCATTGACTCTAAGACTCTGGGATGGAAAAAGTTGGCGGTGATTAGTAGGGCACCATAGCTCATAGCTCATCTTCCATAGCTCATCTTCCAACCCACACGCGTGGAGATGTTATCGTGCATGTACCCACTGACTCTAAGACTCTGGGATGGAAAAAGTTGGCGGTGATTAGTAGGGCAATTTTGAAGGTTTCCATAGCTCATCTTCCAACCCACACGCGTGGAGATGTTATCGTGCATGTACCCATTGACTCTAAGACTCTGGGATGGAAAAGTTGGCGGTGATTAGTAGGGTACCATAGCTCATAGCTCATCTTCCATAGCTCATCTTCCAATCCACACGCGTGGAGATGTTATCGTGCATGTACCTATTGACTCTAAGACTCTGGGATGGAAAAAGTTGGCGG